>JAHZNA010002756.1:0-19086 GCA_027743935.1 Sinodicranocentrus sp. ZH6
ACCTATTGTCAATGGTCCAAAATCCACAAACCAAAATCCGCAACCTTAAAGCTTTCGACTAACCAAACGTTGTTTTGTTTTGGATATTTCTAGAAAATCTATATAATTTTTCCACATTTGCACTTGTACAGAAGAATGGTTTGCATGGTGTACATACACTAATCGTCCAGTGCATCAAAATCAAATATAAAATCTTCTTTGACGTATCTCCCCCTTTAATAGCCAACCATAAAGGATTTTATCGTGTTAATCTTGCTTGCAAATCCTACGTTAACTTGATTTAGATACGCTTGTATGATTTTCCCTGAAAATAAACACGCATACTTTCCAATTAACTTGGTAATCATAAATGACGTCGCTCATGATGCTACGGGCTACGGGGTCGAAAATGAAAACAGCTCCGGTGTATAAGCCTATATGTGCTCCGATAATATTTCCATCAATTTCAGTCCGACACAAAACAACAAAGTTTTGCAAAGTATTGAAAATTTGAAATGAAAGTGTTTCTAGTTCCATAGCGTCCGTATGCTTTAGCTCAGCCATCACCCAGGAAGGCTGTTGGGGGTCAGGCTGCCAACCAACTACTTGGGGGCAAATCAAATGTCACCGACTTTGACTGTATCTGATTGTTTCAATTAATTAAAATAAGTCGTTTAACATATTGCAATTGTTCTTTAATCCTGCATCAATAGTTTCCGCTTCGCTTTCTGGTCAGTAATTTGCCTATTTATTCTCCTCCATCAGCTCTTTCCCTCTACGGTGTTTCTGCTTATCATTTTCAATTCCCAGTTCCCATCTACTCATTATCGTTATTTTCGTCATTTCCCCTCTTTTGATTTGGATCGTGTCTGGCGCTGGGAACGATACCTTTGTCTGTCAATGCACTCTTTCTTGCACAAGGAGGAAACTTCGGCTTACACTCTTTAACATTTTTGTCCTCATTTCCCTTGTTCAGTTTCCATGTGTGAGATTTTACACTCAATTGCGCTAAGGATCTGCACTTGGCGTAGTCGTAAATCGACAGGATACTGATGTCCTTTATGGTAAACTCTAAAGGCATCTGGAAGATAACAGTGTCCCCTTTGAAAGGTCCTTTAAGACCATCGCATACCTCCACGTTATCCTTAATCTGAGGGAACGCCACCCCACCAGCAGAATATGCAGATTGTGCTGTTGAAAATGTCTTCATTCCCATCAAATATACCGCCGACTCGCCAGTGCCAGTGAACCTAAAATCTCGAATCTCTATTATTCTTTGGCTAATCGCATATAATTTTCCACTAACTTCTTTCAGTTGAGTGGTTAGATTGCCCATGAATACAGTTTCAGTTTGAGCTTGACTGAAACCCAGGAGGCTAATTAACAACAAAAATGGCAGTGCCATTTTCAAATATGCCATTTCAACAAAAGATTGAAATCGGCGTTTGAACGTTTTCCCAAAGTACAGTTTCGATTTAAAGTTACTGGAACCGTATTGCAAGTTAAATCAAATTAAGCCACGTCAGTGTGTTCGCTTCGTAGTTTAGTAAGCGATTCATGGAAATTTTCTCAAATGAGGATTCATATTACAATAAAAACAATATGCAATTATAAAGTGAAACACAAAAGAAGAAAATCAATACTTGGCATTGATAATGAATAACAATAGGACATTAGGGGCGACGCGACGTGGCGATAGTGAAAAAGTTATGATTATCCTATTGCATTAACCCAGCGAAAAACAAGAATATTTTAGCAAGGTTTAATTCTCAATGTATTTTTACCAACTAATAATAAATTACATTGTACACATCAAGTCTTCAAATGAGTAATAGAATGAACATGAAATGATGAATGAGTCTCTGATCTTCTCTGTTATTCAGGAGTATACTCCACGTCTAAAATTGCTTTTTTCCAGTCAGTCAATGTATTAGATTCTGGAGCTATGCATGCAATGCTTGTCACTTTCTTGTCGATAAACTCGACTTCCGTCCAGGAATGCATTAGTGCACCTTCTTCTTTTTCTAAAGGAGAAAAATAAACGTTGTCAAGTCATGCACCCTCTTATTTAAAGCATGCATATGAGATTCGATTCGATTGAATTACCATTTCCAGAGATAAACTCCAGCATTCCATTGTCTTTCACAAGAGCCCATTTAAATCCCCCAGCATACTGGAATTTAGGGCCGTAACAATCAAACCGAATACGTTTTCCCCAAACTTGAATCGGTCCTGGGGGGTTTTGGGTAATGCCTAAAATGTCACTGTTTTTTATGGCAGGGAGGTATTTGAATTCGTTGAAGGCGCTGCATTGATAATCGCATTCGGCATAATTTCCCAAAAAGAAAAAGTACTGCTCGTCATTACACTGGAGAAGCCCAGTAGGATTATGTTCCGTGTTGAAGGCTACGCAACCTTTATTTTTCAAATTGGCAACGTAAGATTTATGCTTGGGATTGACATAAGTTGCTGCAAAGTTTCCAGCCGGTCCGAGCTCATCGCAGCGACCTTCGACTAAACATGCTTTGTTGATTTTGCATTCTTGATAAGAATTACAAGGAACAAATTCCATAGGGCTGGGTTCATAAAAGCCTTTACAGCAGACGTAGCTGTGGGCGGTTTCATTATAGTAAAAGTTTTTGTTTTCAAAATGCCCATCTTTGTACACTGTCCAAGAGTGAAGAACTTTTGAAGGATTGGACACGGTTAAACATTGAATGATACTGAAGTCAAGGAAGTCTCTAAGATCCGCGGTAAAGGTGGCGATGTAGGGGAATTTAGAGCTTTTGTTAGATTGGAAGAGAGTTGTATCAGGAATGTCCCCAGCTCCTAGAGAAATGAACGTGACATTTTCTTTAGCAGCACAGTGGAATGTTTCAGACTGATTGTATTGAAGTTGTCGAAGGCGCTTGGAAGGCCATTCCGGATAGTAAAGACCTTCTGGTTCTGGAAAAGGAGAAGATTAAAATGTAATTTAGGTCGTCTACTATTATTACTCAAGTGTTTTGCAAAGAAAGCATATGGTTCGTTAACCTGGAATGTGTCTTCCATTTTCGATTGTAATCAAACCAGAAGTTCTTCCGAGAGAGTCGCCACAATAATAGTAGCCTAGTAAATCCCCTACTACCCCGTCTTTTTGACGGAAGCCCAGAAGTGCATCATAGGACAAGCCTGGATTTGGGTTTGCAGGCACCCACGAATTCTATAAAAAAATCACAAAATCCCAAGTTCTGAATATACGATATAATAGTTACATATGAAAAAATAGTTATCGACTGGGTAAATTACATTTGCAGGATGAACAGTATACAGTTGCACAGTCGCTTTGGGATCAGAGACAGCGCAAGGAATGATCACACTTTGGATTTTTTCTTCGTCATGTTCACCGTATACGTTGACAAGTTTATTTGCTTGGGAGAGGAATAGGTCCACGCCTAATGTAAGAAAAAAATCACTGCTTACCCAAAATCAAGTTACAAATGATCCTTGAAGGGTAAAATTAAAAATGAACAAACCTGGAACAAAAACATTATAATACGAATTTAACTGCTTCGGCTCTTCTGTTCCAAAACAAGTGTATCTCCCAGTTGTCATTTCGTCCAATTTAGTGAATTCAATGACAGATGTGTAGTTGTAGCTATAAACTACCTTTATGCTTAACGCATCTCTTCTATTATGGGAGCTGACTTGCGGTCTCTGAAAATTAAATTAACACTGTTATTGTTTGCATTTCCCATGACCTTTTTTATTAATCTAGTTAAATACCCCATTTCCAGGTCCATACTTCCATTGCACGTGGTATGGTGCCGAGCATAGTAAAAGTACGGAATGATGTCCAGGTCTAAAATCTTTTCCAAGGGTGGCTTCATCCAAAACAACGGAAGTGTTGTGACCGTGTGTGATGAACCTTTCGATTCCTTGCGGACTTCGAATTATAACGCTGGTATGTAATATTCTTGGTCGTTCTAATTACGATTTAAACATTTTAAAAATTCACAACACATGTTTCTCCAAAATTTAAAATGCTAAAACGTGTCCAAGTAATTAGTCACCTTTAACATTAATAGGTAGAGTAATGTTCCTCACATCCTCAAAAGAATTACGGATAGGAGCAAAGCAAACCACGCCCACAGTATCTTTATCGCCAAAGGTGATCTCGCAAGTGTCATAAAAGCACGATTCACCTTGAAACAAGCATAAAAATCAATGTCAATGTCGTTCAAACAAGTTTCTCCAATTTCCAGAACATTGCTTAAGACCTTACTGCTAATGTATTTAATATGTCCATTCCTCTTCACAATAGCCCATTGGTAAATATGGAAGGGAGGAGGGTGAGCAGCTTCAGTAACAAAGAATGTCGGCCCTACAGAGAAATATTTTGTGGGAGCGTAACAATGAAACTTGATGTGATCGCCAACATAAATGTTTCCCACGATGTGGTCATGAGGAGCACCTTCTTGTCGAATTCCCATAACGCTCTCTCCTGAAAGTACCTGGTCAGGTGGGACCGCAACGTTAGGTTCTGTTTAGTTTTTTATATGAGGAAAAAAAATCATAAATCAAAATCATGGAGCTAAATGACCAACTTGACCTTTTAAAATTAGCTTCAACCTGACAGCTGAATGTGCCCCGTTAACTCGTTGTGAACAAAGGAAGCTTCTTTTTTCTCTTCGAAACCTGGAAATCCTGCAGAACATTGGAGGAGACCTTCGGCGACAGGAGTGGGCCATTTGGGAATTGCACGCCTATAAATATTTAAAATATATATTGGTCTTTGGTGATTATGACAGATATATAAAACTTTGTATGGTCTACAGTTTTACCGAACTTCTCCGTATCCGTCAATGTTGACTGGAATGCTGGCACACCCCTCTGGAGCGAAATGTTTAGTAGAATACGCATTTTGAGAAGTGACATAAAACCCTTTGCGAATCCTACATTCCAACGGATCCCCGCAAAATACCATTTGAAATTTTGGTGGATGAATTGTGTTCGAAGCACAACACAAATATTGTCGGTTTAACTTGTCATAATGAATGTCTATAGGTGTCGGCCCTGGTTCCAGTTTTGGAGAGTACTCCCAGAAATGAAGGGTTCGAAGGGTGTCAGCAGTTTGACAGCGTACAATTGCCCATTCCTTTTTTAAATGTTGTTGAGACGACACAGGCACTCTTGCTGAGGCTTTGTAGGGAAACTTGTCGGATGCTACGTATTTGTAGTCGATTTTAACAGGGACCTCTTTCGTGTCAAAGTCAAAGGTAATTAGAATTTTCCGCTTGGCATGGCACTCGAATATATCCGGAGGACGCTCCACAGTGGAAGGGAGAGTGTTTAGGTAGACTTTAGACTCGCTAGGGATTGCTTCGACTTCGTCATCTGGAAAGGAAATTTCTGTCTGAGGATACAACTCTGCATTTAAATTAACTTGTGAGAATTTTTTAAACCTTTTCGAGGAAGAAGAAGCACTGGCAACGCAGACTTGTTCACCTGCTCCTGACACAAGTAGGATCCCCAGGGGTTGGGAATGTCACGAAAGTTGATTAGAAATCCTTTGGAGGGAAGAAAAAAAATGGATTCGTTTCTCGTCACATCAATAAACTTGCCATCTCTTTGTCTCTTCAATAGTAAAACTCTTGCTGTGGGGTCAGATACAGTGCATGGAAGACGAATATAGTCATCCAAATAGATATTTTCAGGAAACCTAATAGTTTGCTGGGAATCCAAGAGGAATGTCCTATGAGGTATTTCCCCGCCGTCGTTGGATTCAGAATTGACTTTAACCCAACAGAAAAAAGATTCGTTAAATTAAAAATAATCATAATATGCAAACGTTTAAACTTGTAATCATAAAATGAATTCTACCTGGCATATAAAGATAGAAAAATGTGGCAAGTCTGGGATCAATTAAACTTCGACAAGTGTAATTTCCGGTTGCTACTTCGTACAAACTTAAAAAGCCTATTTGAGCAAAGTACAAAGTAGTCGTCTTGTTTTTAAACTCTTCCGTCACACGTAAATTTCGATTGCGGATTTTGTGCCCATTTGCAATCCTATCTGTTCGTATCCCTCTTCCAATATCCCACTAGAATTCAAAATTTCAATTAATTGGAGTTTTTAAATCCTTTTATTTACTAAACCAAAGGGTTTCGCATCAGCAGTCAAAAATCAACTCACTCCATCACCCTCATAAACCCATTCCACAGGATAGAAGGAAGTACACTCTAAATAAATATCAGTCGCCTCCGCAGGATGATACTCTTCCGGGTCAATCCTTCCCGAGTGAGATCTCTCCCACCCATTTGAATGGTGGGTGTCATTCCAATGAGCGAAATCGTAAGGATCTAGTTGAAAATGTGTTGGGGTCAAAACTGTCTCAGTATTCGGTAAATCATAAATCGTTTTATGGAATTCTCCATGCTTTGCGAGAACTCTAATCTCAGGAGGGATTTTTGGCACTTTTGAACTCTCAAAGGAGGCATGTTCATCCTCATCTAAAAAATATTCTGCACTTTCCGCACATGTCCCAAAATTTATAAATGTCAATAAAGCCACAATTATCAACAACACTTTTTGACATGGTGAGATTCGACTAGATAGCTGGAAATTTTTTATCAATCTTTCTATCATTTTAATGAGGTTGGCGAATGTCACTGCTTGTCCTAGAAGAGTTACACAACCACCTACACAGTTCACTTTAGAACAAGGATTTACCCAAAATTTGCATTATTAATTTTTCCACACCTTGTCGTCAAAATTAAATTACAAGTTAGGTCATTCCTAATAATAATTGGAGATTATAGCTCTGATATCAACTTTTTAATGGCAGTTGACTTGAGTCTAGCTAGGGGTCCATGAAAATGACAAGAGCTGCCTTAGTTTGAAAAATTGTTTTGTTGAATGACACCTCTCAGCAAAAGGATCACAGTTGCTGGGATGGAAGTCGAGTTGGTAGTGTGAAGTTAGTAATGTGTGAGTTAAAACACTCCTACATTTTGATTTAATATTAATTAAGGAACTGACTGTTACAAGACCTCCTTTTGCTTCTTTCTCACTATCGCTCTAAATATCAGTGTGGAGGAGATAAGGCGAGGAAATGGTATATGAAAAAATGACAAGTGGCATTCGGAAAATTTTGGAGGCTGCATATTTATTATGGTGGAAGAGAGGGTTAATTGCAGAGTGGTATGCAATATTTACACCTATTCAAGACGGTTTATAATTAATAGCTGCCTTTTGATTGTGGAAATGAGAAATGATTCCTTTCAATGGTTAAGCTAGCTGTGTAGATATTTTAGACTAAAGGGTCTGCAGGTTTATCGATAAATATAGAGCATTGTTTAGAGCAATTTATAGAGGTAGTTTGTATGATGTTTTCAAGGTGGAGGTGGTTGTAGGTGTGTACTTTTATGCGTATTTACTTGCACATTCCAATTAATAATTATTGCATGTATAACGAGCATTAGTATTTGTGTGGCTTAATTAAAGTGAAAAAATTCTCATGGAAAATCAACTAATGGCAGTAGAAGAGGAGTAAAAAATTGGATCTAAAATATTATACCATATATTTGCGGTTTTAGTGGTCTCATTGATGTAAAAAGTAAGTATTCTGTAAAAAGCTTTTCTTAAGGGGACTATATACTTGTAAATGAAGGGAAGGAATCACTTTTATCTGCACTTCAGAGTGTACAGGAATCTGTATGAAGAACAGATAAGTCACTAATTGCGAACCAAGGGTCCTTGCATGCATATGTTGACCCTCACTTGAAGACATACTTAGTACATGTTATCATTTACACGCATGCACGGATAAGTGATATGATACGGAAAAATAAACAAATCTCATGTATTTATGCAAATAATAAGATGCAATCATGTATCTTCTTCCTTCAATGTTTATCATGTCAAGCGTGTCGTATTTCGAATGATGTTTGAAGATTTACAAAAGTGGTCATGAGCCGTGGGACTGATTTGCTCTGGTATTGCCATTTTTTCTGCCTTTGATGTTAAAAATACGCTGTGATTGAGGGCTCTTCTTTCCCAAACTTAAAAACATACAAAGTTAATTTAAATGCAAATTCTTCGTAAAGGTATAATCGTTAAAAAACTGTGGTTGAATGTGAATAAAAATAGAGAATGTTTAAACAAACACAAATTTGATGTGTATGCATGAATATATATGTGTAGTTAATCTAGTTAAAGTTTGCATGGTACATCATCGTGAATAAAAAGTAGATTATTACCTGAGTGCTTTTGTTCTTTGTCAGTTTGACCTTCCCATTTTGAGGGAAGAATTAGTCAAGAAGTTGGAAGTGCTTGATTGACTTAATTAAATAAACAGGCTTGTGAGTTCATATCATATCATAGGTGTACTGCACATGACACGATCAAGCCAAGCAGAAAATCGTGACATCATATTAGTTAGAGGTCTAAGGGTAATTATGCATGATTTACTAGTGGTGGTACCACAAGAACCCTTGCTTAAGCGAGTTGGTTGAGCGTGAGAACTTTGTCGTCTATGTACAAACAAACTAGGAATTTTGATTGTCAATTGTTGAAGTGGAGACAGTGGAGATGTTATGTGATTTTATACATTAACAAAATTAGTGATACTATAACACTTTTACTATGAAACTGACAGCCGACACAATGCATGCAGATACAATTTTTGCAAATGAAGGGGTTGCAAATTCAATCACTGACTTTAATTGGCGTCAAGTGCAAACCGTGCCGTGCCGGATTCCCATGATAAGGAAATCATAAGGTTACACTCCTTCCTCTCTCTCCATTAAAAAAAGTTCACGTATGTCAACTTTTACGTTCTAAAATGCATTATTTGCAGCTTCATCTGATGTTTTGAAGTAAGTAGTCTGTATCAAGAAAGGGCTATAGGGTTATCGCGTTTTTACAAACACCAAGTCACTTTTGACTTAGTTACAACTCTTAGGGTGTCTATACAGCTTTCTTCTATACCCGGTCACAGCATGAATGCCATTAAAATAATCGTAAACTTGCAGTATTATAAATTGTATAGAATTTTTATTCAAGGTGCAGGCCAAAGAAATTGAATCAAAAGAAATCATGTAAGAGTAAGATATAATTTATTTCATTTATCCAGTAAATGAGATCACGCGGCACTCGGCACCGTAATTAAATATACTTTGAGTACATATTCCAGGTTATCATAAAAGCACCAAACCTGTCTGAGCTAAATATATGCTCCTTTCAGTAATTTCAAGAGAAATAATATCGCTTACAAAACCAGTAAATGTAATATGTTGTAATTTGTACTCGAACACAGGGTCACCTCTCAAATCTTTCATAACTTTAACAAATTAATTTTAAACCCCATGAAAGAGTCCAAGTACAAACAAGGGTGTACAACCGGGCTTTTCATCAAACTGTCCAACATCTCTCTCCAGTTCTCGTTGTCAGCTGCGTCCACAATAACTTCTTTAGTCTTGGCATGAATTCGTTTTAATTTTTCAGTGCGCTGCCTTAAACCGTGGATTTGTTGTGTAGTCTCCAAAATGTCTACTGCACATTTGTACTCGCTCACAAACTTAGAAATGAGGAAGTAGTCAGACTTCAAAGACAACGAAATTGCCACTCCTTGCGCTCCAAATCTACCAGCACGACCGATTCGATGAATGTAAGTGCATATATCCGAAGGTAACTCGAAACTGATGACTAGATCGACTCCGTCCAAATCAATGCCTCGGGAAGCAAGATCGGTGGCGACTAAAATCCGAGCAGATTTGTTTTGCATCTTGTGTAAAGAGTTAAGACGGGAATATTGATCCAGAACACCAGCTAACAAAACAGTATCATATGAATACTCCTTTAGCAATGCGTGTATTTTGCTCGCCCTGAAAATTAATCAAATAACATGTCACAAGAGTAAACGTCAGACGAAGGATTAAAAGTGAACTTAAATATTAGACATTGATAAAAGCGAACAGCTTACTGGAAAGCGAGCTTCGCAAACACAATCGCCTGTGTATACTGCAAGTTTTGGAGTATATCCAGAAGTACTTTGATTTTACAGTCGAATAATTCATCAAGACTGGCAGGTGTTTTGTTTAAAATCTTGCAAACGTCAGCAGTGTACTGCTCCACACCGATGAGAACCGGATTACTGTTAACTGTAAGCTCGTAATGGCAAGGACTCATGAAACGTTTTAGAAAGTCTTTCAGAGCCTCGGGAAAGGTAGCACTAGCTGCTAGAACTTGCATGGGCACAGCATTATCAGACGAAACAGATTCGAAAATAGAGGTAACATCAGAAATAAAGGCGGATTCCATTAAACGATCCGCTTCGTCAAGAACCAACACCCGAACTGTGGATACTTTCATATGACCTTGAGAAATCATGTGCAGGATTCTGCCCGGTGTTCCTACCACTACGTTGCACCTTTCAGATCTTGCCATACTTTGAGCGACAGATGTACCACCGATGAAAGACTTTACTTTTAATCCTTAGAAAAGAAAAGTAAACAAAAAGTTGAATTATAAAAATTGTGCCACCATTGGGGTGGAGAGCAAGTAAATCTCATATCCTAATTTACTAATTTCTAACCTGGCATATGAGCTCCAACCGCTTTCAAAACCGCTTCATTCTGCACAGCGATTTCCCTCGTAGGAGCAATAACCATGGCTTGAATGCCTCCAACAACATCAGCCGAAATTGGAAGTTCCAACTGCTCCAAGACAATCACACTGAAGGCACATGTCTTGCCAGTTCCTGATTTCGACTTCATGATCAAATCTAAAACATAATATAAGGTCTTTGTCAACCAACATTTTGACAAACAGCCAAAATATTTAATGAAGTTACAGACGAAAGCTAAATGTAATCTTACCAATTCCCAACTTTCCAAGTGGAATAGCCTGAACTTGAATAGGCGAAGGGTGAATATAACCACTGCTTTTCAGTCCCAACTCGATCTGAGACTTCAAGTATAAATCATCAAATTTCATTTCCGCCTCCTTGCCAGTCACTTGAACATCCAGGGATCGTTCTCGTTGAGTAACATCATGAGCCAAAATCGGAACCTCAACAACTCGACCCAATCCCAAATTCTCTTCGTCATTTACCGCTGTTGCTATTTCTCCTTTATTTTCATCTTTATCAGTTTCCTCCTTCCTTTCCTCAATTTCCGCTTCAATGGCATTCAGAGAAAGTGACTCTATCGGATTCAAATTCAACTCCACAGTATCACCGACTGTCCTCAGGGAACCCATCCTAAGTGCTTGTACAGCAACACTTTCAACAAGTAAACTACTGATGAGGTCCAGGTCTAGCTTATCCTTCAGCTGGCTAATTCTATGTACTGCTTAATTATTACCCCCACTATAGTCAATGTCAATTTGACGTCTGAAAGATTTGATAAAATACACAAATAATCAAAGGGATTCACTGGTGACACTTGTAAATTTAAATCAAACACTTACCATAATATTCAACTTAACAATTAAACATCATTCCCTAAAGTACAAAATATTCAACAGAACACAACAATACAACTGTCCTTAAGTGTCCACTTTCTCAAACTGCGCAGAATAATTTTNGACACTTGTAAATTTAAATCAAACACTTACCATAATATTCAACTTAACAATTAAACATCATTCCCTAAAGTACAAAATATTCAACAGAACACAACAATACAACTGTCCTTAAGTGTCCACTTTCTCAAACTGCGCAGAATAATTTTGTTGCAAATTTAAATATGACAATATGAAGCAGAAAAAAAATATCCAAACCAAATTAGGCGAAAGGTGCCGACGAGACGTAAGTTGTGTTGTGATATTTGTGATTGTGCAGCATTTACATACACACCTTCACATGTGGATGTATCACGTTGCCGCCGCAGTATTCCGAGGGAAATAGGGAAATCTCATTTTATTTCCATTCCCAATCCTAATCCATTTTTGTAGAAAATATTTTCATCATTCATGAAGAACGAGACACGGTATACACACCGTCAAAAGGTGATTTTCATTTGGACTTGTTTTTCGTCCTTATCTTCATCTTATATCGTTCGTTTAGGTAACAGGAAACACAATACGGTATTCTTGTAAATTTTTTTTTGAGTAGCTGACTTAATTAATGTTGAATGTGGTGAGATATTGTTTATATTTTACTCCGGAAAAGCGTCAAAACATGTGTGTATTGTGTGGTGCGGCAGAAGCATGATATTATGATGTAATCTTAAAGCTGGATGGAGGAAGTGACAAAATTGCGTGGACGACTTTTTCAAGTACACTGGAAAAGTTTGTAAATTAGAAAGGTCAAAGGTGCTGATTTTTTATATTGTTTGCGAACTTGTTTAGAGTTTTCGGTTTGATTGGAATAACAGTTTGGAATTGTTGACAGTTTAAATTATTCTGGGTCATAGGTTTCTTCAAACATCACATGGTCAGGAGAACTGAGGAATAGAGACGATAGTAAATGGGACGAGGATAAAGTAACATCGAAAGACTCCTGTGAACTTCCTAATTTGAATTTAAAGTTATCTTTTGAGTTGGTTTATACATCGTGAAACCCTTAAAGTTTTGGACTGATCGCCGGCTTAGATATAAATTAGATCAGTGAAGTGCCGGTAAGGTTTTGCTGTTGAAAATGGATTCGACCAATGACATGTTTAGCGTAACGAATCCAGCGGAGGAGAATGATAACGAGGAAAATGAATTTCCTTTAATGCACCCTCCAGAAACAAATGAAAATGACTTGTACACATTTTTAAATGTGGGGAGGAGAGTAAGTTACAATAAATTCTTAAGTTTTAAAACTGGGTGGGTTAAAACTCAGCCTTAAAGGTGAAGGTTACTTTAGCGACCCCCAATTTTGCCCCCAATTGGGGGTCGCTAAAGTTACCTCAGCCTTAAAACTGTTTTATGGTATAATATGAACCCCTTATATGGTATATTTTGATTCTGCAGGCTACAGCAGAAGAAATTACCAATCAATATAGAAAATTGTCTCGGATTTATCACCCGGATAAGTGCCGAGACCCGGAGAAACAGGTGTATGCTAGACAGCTGTTTGAAAGGGCCAAAACAGCTCATGAAAGTACGCTTAAAAACACACTATTAATTAGAATCAAATTCAAAATCTAATTTTCTTATTTGTTATATCATGTAATTATGAAATCTCTTTTATTAGTTCTGACTGATCCTCATAGAAGAGCAATTTACGATACTCTAGGAATGAGAGGAATTAAAGATGAAAAAGATTTACAAGTTGTTACAAGATTTAGATCACCCCAAGAAATTCGAGAAGACTATGAGAGATTACAAAGGTAATTTACCAGCTGCATTTTTAGTTAGGAATATTTGTTTTACAATATCATGATTTGTTTAATTTCAACTTTCTGTTTTTCTATTATTTAGAGAAAAGGAAGAAAGGAGACTAGAACGATTAATGAATCCCAAAGGTTCGGTTGTTGTAAATATGAATCTTTCCGAACTGTTTTCGCCTTACGAAGGTGATCAAGATGATGATGACCTTCTTTATTATGACCGTATGAATTTAAAACTTTCCAAGTTTACGCTAAAAATCCTTCCAGCGACATACTAATTAAACTAACTTGAAAATCATTCAGCTCCGCCGTACTTGGAACTGACCGGATTTCATTTCGCACAATCCATTGAAGCCCCGTTTACTGCCCGTGATACGTGTACAATGTCTGGAAATGTGTCTGCAGAAAATGGCAGAGGAAAAGGTCAAATCATGTGTGGATTAAGAAGAATTCTTGGGTAATTTTGATATTTAATTTGTACATCATTCAATTTACTCGTGGAAAAATGTACTCTAATGTATTGGAATTAACGATATTTGAGGATAACATTTTAAAATGTTCTCTTTTTACGTACATTTACCACACTTGTAGGCAAAATTCCTTTGGAGAACTTGAGGTCGGTGGAAATACAAATGGGTTAGACTTTGGATTGAAAGGCTCCGCCCCAGTTTTTAATACTGGAGTTTCGGCGAGTTTCAGCGTTATGGGTCATTCCACAGAACATGGGTTCCGACCGTTCTTAACTGCAGGTAAAAAAGTGACTAACTGAGAAAATAATTTATAATTTTATTGAGTAAAAATTTCCGAAGGTTTTTGGGATTACATTTTTTCTAGTGTTTTTTCGTTTATTACTAAACAGGGTTGCACAAACCGTTAGATCAATTTTCAACTTTAAGCCTGATGTGGAGAGCAGGATCAATGAATGGTCTATCGACAACTTACATGAGGTACAAAGTGCAATCACAACCGTTGGTTCAAGCTCATCAAACTCATATAATTCTCAGTCTTGATAAAATATTATATTCAAAATACATTTTTCAGAGGTGGTCAGAATTACAGATTCGTAGCGTCATTGTATTTAGGAATACCTCATTCATTTGCCTCGGGAAGTGTTTATTACAAAACAGAAAGCAATCTAAAACTCCGTGGAGCAGTCAAGTAAGCCAATGTTTGTATTTTTAACTACTTTAAATCAAATAAGCGTCGTTTATTTGAAAGCGTGCTATTATAATTTCCAGAGCGGGAACATTTGGTGCCATGATGGAATATGGAATTGACAAGAGGTATTCTCAAGTTACAAATCTAAGTGCTACAATGGTTGTTGGAGTTCCTGTTGGAGTAATGTTAAGATTAAAGTAAGAAAAACCAACAAATATCTTCTTTTTCGCATTCAAAAATTTGAAGCACGTTACAAAGTTAACTTGTGTAATTTGCAGATTACAACGAGGAAATCAAACTTATATCTTTCCTATTCAGCTAAGTGACCAAATCCTACCTCCTCCAATTTTCTATGGAACAGTTGCACCAATCATTTTATGGACACTGATTAGTAAACTATTCTTAGAGCCATATGAAGAAGAAAAGAAGCGCTTAGAAAAGGAAAAACAGAAAGCAGCTTATAAAGAACAGTAAGTATCGACTTTGATTGAATTTTCTTGAAATTGGCTGTTAGCGTTTTTATGAGTTTTGCCTTTTAACCAAACAGAATCGCAGAAAAACAAGCCGAAGCCGCAGCTGCTATCGGCTTAATGCAAGAGACATATCTTAAGATTGTGTCTGAGGAAAGGTCGAGGAACGGTTTGGTAATATTGTCAGCGACATATGGTGCCCTTGTTCGTGGATCCACTCCAACACAGGCAGGTAGCACTGATCAGGAGATTTTAGATGTGACGGTGCCAGTCCAGTGTCTAGTCAGGGATTCAAGATTGGACTTACATGATAGCACGAAAGTAAGAACAAGAAGAAATCACTAAAACAAATTGTGTATATAATTAAAGTACATTTTGAATTAGTAAGTTGCTAATCTTTGGAACTATTAAACAGATAAATCTTCCAGGATTTTACGATCCCGCTCCTGGAGACGACAAGAGCCTTTTAGTTCGTTACTTATTCCAAAATAGAGAGCACCAAGTCATAGTTCAGGATACGGAAGCAGTTCAGCTTCCTAAAACAAGTAATAATAAAATTAACATTGTAATGCTTTATCGTACGTGAGGACTAGCTTTAACTTATCCATAAAATGTAAATGTCTTTGTAAATTACAGCTCATCAAGTTGCACCTATTTGACACATGAACGTTGGTAGATTTATGGGACATCGTATTGAATTTGAAACCGTAGACGGAGATTGATTGAAGCAGTTCGGGCAACCAGTCAAAAACAACGCCGGATAGAATGCTCAAATGTAGCCACGTCCGTGATTTAATTTACAAATAAAACAAAATATTAACGAAGCTTTATCACGAAATGTGACAATGTGACTTCTCGACTGCATTATCGTAGTGTGGCTTAAAAGAAATACATTATAAGAAAACAACATTTTAAAGTGGCAGTTTTTGCAAAATCTTTATCCAGCCTCTTCGTACTTTCTTTCCATCTCCAAAATAAGTGATGCGAAAATATTAATGAAATAGTTCAATTGTTTCGCTAGTTGATTTTGTAGAGTTTTATTTAAAAGTGTTACAGTAATTATGGCGTAACATAAAGAGTGTGGATTTACGCAAAAATAAAAATACAGATAAATTATGTAACGCTGTTTTTCTTCAGTCTCTTGTTGATTTGTGTAATTTATAATTGCTGAAAGGAAAAGGAAGAAAATTCGTTATCTAAAAATTCGTCAGTGTCGTGGGGTGAAAACGTCGAAATGACAAGGGGACCTGCAACATTTAAATCCAAAAGGGTTTCTTCGGACTCATGAAAGGCGTCATTTATGAGTAGCGAATCGGCAAAATTGTCGAATTCAATTGTTGCAATCAATGTATCTTCCAGATTATCAGGTTCAGATGTAGCAATCAATGTATCTTCTAGATTATCAGGTACAGATGTAGCAATCACTGGGAGAGATTCCTCCGGGGAGTAATATGACTGCTGGAGAGAGTCAGAATGTAAGTCTTCAGTTGGTACGAAAGTACTTTCCAAACTGGATATCATTTCGGATGCAATTTTTTCATGATTTTTAATGTGAGCGCTGAGGTTATCTTTGGTTTGAAATTTTTTTAGGCAAACGTGGCATTGGTGAGGTTTTTCGCCAGAGTGCGTTCTAAGATGCCGTCTTAATTTGTATTTATCAATGAAGGTCTGCAAAATTACAGTGTTAGTTATTAGTTACAAAGTAATTATTCAGCCGTGATTCATAAGATATATTATAAGTGCGTTGTTGTACCTTATTGCAAACTTCACATTGGAATTGCTTATCTCCCAGATGAACCTTCTTATGCTTTTTTAAACTCGAAGGGAATCGAAACTTTTTGTTGCAAATCTCACAAATATATGATTTCTCATCGGTGTGCTTAATCATATGCTTTTTTAGTAAAGACTCAGTTGAAACGCCGATTTCGCAAATCGGGCAGCGGAACGGGTAAGTTTGGGTGTGCGTGAACTGATGCACTTGAAGGTTTCTCGGATTTGCAAAAGTTTTATCGCAAGTTAGACACTTGAATGGGCTGGTCTCTGTATGTTTCTTCATATGAAAATTGAGGAAGGTTACGGCCGAAAATCCTGTGGAAACAGTATTTGGAATTAGTGACAATGTTTAAAAATCTTTATACAATAGATTAAATTAAGAACCTTTGCCGCACACGTTGCAACTGAAAGGAAAACTTTTTGTATGAACTGTCAAATGGGTTGTGAGTTTAGACTGAGAAATAAACGACTTTTCGCACTGCGAACATTTGTACTTTCGCTCTCCAGCGTGTTTAGTTTTTAAATGAATATTTAACAAACGCTTCGTCCGGAAACCTCGGCCACACAAGTCACAGCAAACGGTGATACCTCCTACAAAAATTAAAATGATTGCATAACTATCTTTTGGGCTGTGATTTACATTTCATATGCTGGAAACCGTCGTTTGAACGCACCTGAATGTTTCAACTGATGAGCATCCAACTCACGTTTCCACTGGAAAGTCTTTCCACACTCTGCACAAACATATGGACATTTTGTACCTACGAAATATCATGCATGATGAGTCAGTATTTTCAAAAAATTCAACTCCAACCAAATTTGGGAAAAGAAAAGTGAAAAAATAACCTTCATGATGTCTTTTGACATGAATATCCAATTCCTCTTGGGTCCCAAATGATCTCGTGCAGTTTCCCCTGTAGCACCGTAACCTTTCCATGTATGCCATATCCTCAACTGAGATATTTTCCATAGACATAAAGTTATTAGTGAAACCGTTTTCCTTTGGGGTAATTTCTGGAGCATTAGTTGCATACGATTTCGAAGATGTTTTGGACTTGCTCTTCTGTGGTTTCCTTGTCTCATCTTCATATTTCTTGTCAGTATCTACATCAACCTTTTCAATCAGAGAAAATAAGTCAGCTTCAGGTGCTGACATTTCTTGTACTTGTCCAGTGCGTCCACAAACTTGATGATTTTCATGATGACTAGAATGTCCCCCATGACCATGATGACTACCAGTACCGACTTTGCTATTGCAAATAGTGCAATCCACACAATATTCTGAGGAGCAACAGGGCTGTGAAGGGTTATGTTTCTGATTGTCAGTTTGGTGACTCAATTTTTCAGGGTTGCAACAAGGAGCAGTACACCCCTCACCCTCCTCCTCGTCTCCATCATCAGACGACCAATATGACGAACCTCCGTCAGCATTGTCGTCACTTTTATTGTGTTTGCCTTCCCTGTCCCCACAGGAAGTATCCCGACATGATGAAACATTACATTGGGACTTCCCTTTTTGCTCTTCTGAATCACAGCAGCAATTGAATTCACAACCACTGGTTCTCGATAATCCTGCAAATTATGAAGTAATGAAATCAATCTCAATGCACACACAGACGCACACAATATACATATTCTGCGAGCATGAGCTATTAGCTTACTTTTTAAAATTCTCCTTCGAACATAATTCAAAACTCGATCAGGTTCCAGTGAGCTACAGGTATCAGTATCACTTTCCTCTCTAGTTCCAGCAACGATTTCGGTTAAATCAGGACTGTTAAGATTATCCTTTCCCTTATCTAAACTTTGCTGAAAATCCTCCTCAAGCTGACCCTTCAACTTGGATATATCCCCCAGTATCTTATCCCATTTTCTCACCATTAAATAAATATCGTACACCCTTTTCTGACACGGGGAGCAGTAAACTGACTTTTGAAAGTCTGCTTCATAGGGGTACTTTGGCAAACCTAAGAGTTTGCAAATGGATTCGGAAAATTTCCCATTTTCCTTCCAGCACTGCCACCGCTTTGGCCAAATTTTCTCTGAGTTCTCATTACAAATTATGCACAACATGACAACTTATTTCTATTTTTCCTTTAACTGATTGACATATGTGACGTTCAGTATTTACTGAAAAATGTAATTTATTACGTCAGTCTATACTACTGCACAAAATGAAATATTGTCATTTTCATGCTGTGGACTCACAAAATCTCGGAATGTTGTGGTTTTGTTATTCTCCTGGAGGAAATCTTTTTGTTATGTAACAAGCATGTAGGCAGGCACATAACTTACATCGTCGGATGTTATGCAACACGAGGTGATCTGCTGTAGAGAAGAGATTAACAAAGATGATATCTTTTAGGTTGTGTTGTGTAACCATTATAGCTATATGGACTATTCTT
>JAHZNA010002757.1:0-21931 GCA_027743935.1 Sinodicranocentrus sp. ZH6
TGTTGGCTTCCTCAGTATCGACAAATTGTCGAACCATTTTGATTTAAAAGAAAATCGTCAAAAATTTCACTTCTACTAGCGCACACTTCAATCACATTATAATACTGGTTAACTTTTTTCAATTCCAACTCAACTTTTACTGTTATTGATCATGAATCCAAATTAGTATAATAAAAGTGCTTTAAATTAAACTGCAATGCAAATCAATCCCGAAGAACAAATGTCAGTTGCGATTTGCATGATACTCATCCAAAGGCTTCCACCCGTTTACAGTTCCATGAAACAAGGTGTGTGCATGTTACTAAAACATTAACTGTGACGTAAATATCAGCAATTTTCCTTATCACACTACCAATGGGAATCATGGAACTATAATAAATGAATGTTGATGATAAAGCTTTTTACACTTATGATTACACATATGTATGCGATGAAAAAGATTGATGTTACAAAATCACTCTGAGCAGACACTTTTTTGCACCGATGTATTTGCCAATCGCTTACACCTGACTACCTCTACTATACTCATACAAGTCCTCATATATTTCTATAATAGCAAGCGCATTAAAAATCACCCTGTTTTTATCTCCCAAGATATGGCTTCACTGAGCAGTTTCACCTTGTGCCGACAATTATGATTAGTCAATGATATGATGATATAAGGACATACCGAAATTGACAATGAATCTACGGTATGAGCCAAGTGGGTGAACTATTTATTGTCAGCGTTATGCCAAATTCCAACCAATAAAAGTTGAAGCCATGCAATTGAGACAGACAATGAATCTACGGTATGAGCCAAGTGGGTGAACTATTTATTGTCAGCGTTATGCCAAATTCCAACCAATAAAAGTTGAAGCTATGCAATTGAGACTTGAAACTGATATCTGATCGACGGCAAACAAATATTATGGAAATAACAATACATTTTTGCAAATTTAAATTGTTTTTAAGAAGCGTGGGCTTTTATATATAAAAAAATCATTCCATTATCTTTCCATCCATTTCGACTAAAGCAATTAGGTAAAATACCTCACAGGTGAACTAAAAGGTATCACGAACGAACCCATATTACGTGAGGTAGTTTGATGCCTTGATGGCTATTACAATGGATGAACTCAAACTCGTAATTCGATTTGTACAAATTTGGTTTTAAAAGCTTCAACTGTACTGTAATCCTAACCCAAATCTCAAATCCCTCGTAACAAAAACATCAATAATTAATTAAAATGCTTTACAAGGAATTATATTTAACGAAAAGATTTCATCTTTGTGATTCGATTGTAATGATCATAAAAGAAAACTAATTAGCCACAGCAAAGTGCATACGTATGAATTTAGACGTTCAACGTTAGTCTGTTGGAAGAAGAGACTACTCAGGGATTATATCATTGCACAAAATGCAATTTAAAAACGCACACACCTCCTTTACCTCATCTCTATCTCAGCATTTCGATCACGTACGATAGACGGTTTGCATCACGCAGTAATACACAGACTCACGTTGTAGCACACATCGCAAAACAAAAACTTCCTTGTAAATGTGAATATTCACTCCTACCAAACCGAAAACCCAGCACCTGACAGCTAATAAAGCACAAAAACAATTTATTAAGAATCTTCATAAATCAACTAGCTTATTAATACAAGCATATTATTCCACGAAAACAGTTGTAATCTCAGTCGATAAGTAGCCTTCCTTATTGTTACAACTACACAGGGAAGTTCCATCTACCATCAGGGTATATTAATTTTCTATATATGTTAATGCTATAAACCAAATAATGATCTTCGTTTTCATTTTACCTTTCATCACATCAGCAAGTCATTTAAAAGAAGAGTATTACATACAACCTACATCTATTGCAAGAGATGTTTTTAAACAATGAAAAATAATAATTGCAATACAATTGCATGTACATAATTTACCCTGGTGCTTCACCACTCGCCATTTTTCAGAAGGGACTCAAATTTCAGAGAAGTCAGGAAGGTAAATGTGTACTTTCGTTTAAAATCGTATCCTCTATTACTTTTTAATTCAAACATCCCTACAGCACAAAATTCAACTTTGTAGTGTGCATAAAGTCTATGAAGTCGCTACACGTAAGAGATTGCATATTGAGGCAGACAGACAGACAAGACATCGTGTAACAATAAAAACGAAGATGTAAAAAAGATGCCGACTACTTAACTTGAGGGGCAGGTCAATGAATCCAACACACATGGAACTTGAAGCAGTGCTAATGAGAATCTACGTGCGAGTAAAAAATTTCTTTTGTGCTTTGCTCAAGCACCTCTTCAAAGTTTTTACCTCAGACACACAGAAGCCTTGCCAAACATTGTTATTGAAATGACCATCCTGATAATGATGATCTCTTAGTTGTTGGCTAGGCGTGCACAATGCGAAAGAGAAAAAAGATGAAATTGCGCTATTAGAAAACGAATTTGCAATCCGATATGGGAACACGCTTTCCAAGTCTGCAATTTTATTTCTATTATTCGTTTTCAATGTATGTGAGGGAAGGTGAGGTTTAGGGTATTTTTCAATTCTAACCGAAATCTCCCATCTCTGAAATAGGTAGACTTTGTTCCTTTAAGTGTAAAAATGAAGATATATTCTAACAAGAAACGACTTTTAATGGTACGGAAGGAAAAATTGTGGTTATCTTGTATAGTACATTACGCAGGAAAGTTGGCTGGGTGTCATTAAATTATTTAAAAAAGGCAACCTATGACTTTAAACGAACCATAATTACCGGCACAAAATAAGGAAGATGAACTACACGATTTTTCATTTGACATCAAAACAAAATAAAAGGCTGTTGTTGTTATAGCCAAGTAACAGGTCATCGATCATACCATCCCCTAAACTAGATCTTTTTGGAGTGACTAATTAAACCGGTACTTATTGGTTCAATGTGGACAATGGGATTTGAGCCTAGAGAATAAAACGCGTGAGAATGAACAGTACGCGAATGAAATTTATCAAGTGCATTAAATATTAGAAATCCTTTTAAACGTTCATATTTTAATATTTTTTAATACAAGCTCACAGTGTAGCACTCGCAAAAATTCTGCATTATTTTCGGTTCTGCTAATTCATAAATCACACAAGTGAATGTTGACAACGAAGTGTTACAAGCACGCAAAACTGCGTAAACTCCATTTACTCTGGTTATATTAGATTAAAAGATAAAATTGATCATTTTAATGACTCATATGAACAGAAAACTATGCACACCATGCGATATAAATACATGCCTGACTGAACCAACACGCACAACTAACAATAAATACTATCAGGCATGTACTATGCGTTCATAGAACATACGAGTACATGTATTAGCAGGACAGGCACAAAGTTCACTAAATGGATGATTCTGTACATGTATGGTTTCCAACTAAAAGAAATGGTAGCAAAGACAACCTTTCATAGAATTAAGAATAGAGGAGACAGGTCATACACGAATTGAATGTCACACCCGTCAATTTAGGGAAAATTCGTACTTGCATACATAATGTAAATACAAAAGCCCAGCCTATTGTTACTGTGAGCGGAAGTATGAGAGAAAAATCAACGAACTTACTCATGATGATCATGAATCATACACCAACGCTGAATCGAAATAAACCAGAGTTTTAGAAAATCAACTAATAAACAACAGGAAGTGTGCAATCGTGAATGTGAATCATGAATATCGCCATCTGACATTTATATAGGAGACAATATAAATGCAATCGTTATTATGTATCATGGATGCGTTAACTCCTCATCTTTTTACATAAACAGGGTTTAAAACATACTTCTGATCTAATTTACACATTTAAAAGGTATAGGCAAAAACAATAACATTTTGCTGAGCCGAGCCCAATGCACTGCACACATGCACACAAGTGATTCAAATCAGCATTGAAATTGAAAGCTTCTATGTATTGAAATATGACCTAATCGGAGATTCTATCCCATAATGATTCGCAATAAAATCTACGTTTAGTATTTAAATGATTACAGAATAGTAATTAAAAAGACTCACCCTTGTGACGATGACCATCTTGGCTGATTATGTGTTTTATGTTTTTCCTTTGTCAACTCCAGGAAGCAGTTTCCATTAGTATAATTATTGCTCCTTTAGGAACAATTTATGATTTCAAAGTTTAATCTCGTGCAGACGTGGTGAAACTTTTGTTTAAGAACGGATAAATAAATGACCATCTCTTATCATCACGGGAAGGGTTTCACCTGAAATCATAAAAGTTTCAAGTTGGTTATCCATCTGTTTGTTGTTGGTGTGTACAACATAAATTACAACGATTCCATTATCTTGGCTATCAATTCTTCAATAAAATATTGTAATGAGGAGAGAAAGGGAGAATGGACGGGATAAATTAATTGTTAACACTTGATCATTACTATTTTAATTAAGACTTTTATCATGCAAGTTATTTACCGAGAATGATAACACATCATAATTTAGATTAGCAACCTTTGACGGATATTATACCATAATACCATGTCTTAAAAATGTATTGACTTCTAGTTATAAACTATCTCTGGGTAAAGCAAATAATTATAGAATTTTCTTATCTTCTATGTGGAAGATATTATTTTATTGTCCTTTGATTTTGCCATTTATCTCAGACATTGACAGCATGGTCATTTATAATCTGACAAGACACTTTCATTTTTAATAAATTCGAAGGCTTATCGAGAGTAACATAAATTGTGATAATCAAACGAAATGGGAAAAATATAAAATACATAGTCACATAATATCGGAGACTTTCACATATAGTCAGACATATTTACGTTATAGGATATTCAGCAATTTTGAAATGTTCCAAGACACCCAATAAAATAATTTACACAAATAGCAAAAACATGCCAAAAAATCATGGCAAAGGTGTTGCGCAAATGTTTCTAGCAGGACTTAATTTACGACCTCTGACATGATTTCATTTCGTTCGGAAGTGCAACGGAAGTGCACTGCGTAACATCAAGTGTGCGTTTTGAGGACGTCAGAAAGATTCCTCTCATTAAATTACGCAACAACTCCCATTTCTCACACTGGTCAAATTACTAGCGACCCTAAAAATTAGAGCAATTGTTCCCTCTGCAATCAGTTTACAGGAATACGCATAATTTACGTACTTACATGACCAAGGGAATAATGAAATGGCAAGTATTATTTTATATTCTCTGTATAGGTATTACCACCTTCAATGACTAGTTTTGTTTTCGATTTCAATTTTCCCATGAAAGCATACAATTAATTTTTATTGCGTTACACATTCATTCACCCACCTACAGCAATTCACAGCATTTTAAATGTTTTGATATCTTCATTCATTCAAGAAATGTATTCAACTGTCCATTTCACTTACACCTTCATCTCACAATTAACATAATGCTATCATTACACAGGCCAATCGAGCAGTAACAGTAATGTTTTCTCTTGCAACTAGTCGTAATACTGTGGATCATTGTTTTGCTATAGAAATCATCTAATCACTATCATTTTATTTTTCTAGTGTGGTGGTGGGAATATTAGTACGCACATTATCTTAGCTACAAAAAAGACTCTTCTTCGGCTTTCTTGACCAACTTCATGTGTCGTGTGTATTTTCTAACTTGCCCTGAACTAAAGCAGGATTTGATACTGATCGAGAGACACCACCACCGTGAGACAAAAAATAGTGCATATAAATATTACACATGGCATGCACGATTGCATTACCTGTTCATTGTGAAACTGGGTAACTTAGGTTCATTCATTATGCGGTCTAACTTCACAATGTTTGCTCGACTTTGTTGGTTTAAAAAGTATGATTAAAGTGTGTGGAAAAGTTTACTTCTACACGAGTGATAAAAACTGCTAACTTTTTTGACAAGACAAGTGAACCAGAATGAACACTTGAGAGGGTGGCTCGACAGGAAGCTGACTTTAGTTCAGTAGCAGCAATAAAAATTACCTATCTTAGAGCTTTGATAGAGCCTCTGATGTAACACGATTTGCATTTTAAATACGCGAGTGTTACTTTGACGTAATTTTTGCACCATTAATAGATTGATATTTCCTTGCGAGGCTGTGCTTAGCGTTATTTTTACCGTGTCTGTTTATGCGCGCAGATGTAGGTACGTGTGCAACAATGTTATTTATTTTATGACTGTTGTTGTGCTGTAAAACAATTTACTTATTATTGCATTCAAACATGCCTATAGTTAGTTATGTATAGAAACACGGCATGCTATCATCAACAAGTTGTTACAAAAGGAGGAAAACGGAATCAAAAAATAAAGATATATGACTTGTTTCATGTCTTCAAGTATACAAATGTAATGTATCAACCTATATCCTACCTACCATAGAAAGATATACGTACAAATAGTTTTAAAGGGAACTCGTATTTATCACAAACTCAGGAAGGAATATAATATACTGAAAGTGAAAATGCATTTTTAAGGGAAACCAACCATGTAATCGCTTAAATGCTCTACTTTACATATTTTTTATCATTACTTTAACTAACCGATTGTGACTACTTGGGAGGGGAAGTATAGCTAAATCTGGGAACTTGTTGTCGGAATTCTTTGTTTTCGAGTTGAGTTGCTTATCTATGTGAGTAGCCTTTTAACAATGTTATTTCAAATGTTACTGGTTGCTATTTAAAACTTCAGTTACACCAGCATCTATAGACGACATCAATGCGACAAACAACATGCCAAACTCTAATTGTCAAAGAGGGTAGACAAAGATTGAGAGATAGCAAATTTTTATGCTTTCTACCATTGGTTTTGTATGCATGCCATAATATTTCCTAAAACAATTAAAACAAATCTTCTGCCTCGTGTACAAAGCCTGAAAAAGTCTTTTATTTAACCTTCTTCGTGCATCAAAGTAAAAGTTCCATTTTTGTTTTGAAATACAAAGAGATTTGCAGCTCACACAAGAGAATTAGAAATCAGACGAGGAAACTGACATTTCCACCATTGTTGTCACATAACTGCCTGCCACATACTTTAGCATTCTCTAAGGTAAAATGGGTATTAAGTAGTCACATCGAAATCATGAATCAAGGTAATTATTTATTCTTACTGTCGCCTTTTTGATTCTCATTAATATCTCCCATTCATCTACTCATGTCCTCACTGTTGTTTGCACTGGTTCTAATTGTGCGGATAATCACAAATGCGAAAGCAGCCACGTATGTATTATACTCTCAAGAAAGAATCCAAGAAAGTTTGCTTCTAGCAGCATGGCATTCACTGCATTGCATACATGAGTAAACTTGAAAGAAGAAACAACAACAAAACGTTGAACTTCATTTTCTTTGAAATTGGTATTATCATACTCTAAGTCGTAATAATATACTGTAAATGTGAATGGAAAGGATTCTAATAAATCCATATAGATATATGCAGTCATAAAAATGCAAATAAGGGTCCTAAACGAGCATATTCATAATTTGCATTTGGTTGTCTGCACTGCTACACTTATTAAAACTACAGGACTTCACAAACACGCTCTAACCAACCAAATCACAGTCGTTTTTTTTGCACACAGACTTGCTCTGCTTTACTCGTCATCATCATTCTCATAATCATAGTAATTTTTCGTTTTGCATTTTTTCAGAGGTTCTTTGCTTCATTTAGGCTAATTTGTCTATGTTCTTAGTTCATATTTACTTCTCCTTCTCCTGCTGCTTTTGCTAGCGAGAGTGGGTTACTCAAGTGTGATACACATTTCTCCAACTGTGCTCTCACTAAAAATCATTCTGGCTCAAAGCGACTAAGAGAACTGTAATCACTGTTAACCTAATTTTCTCGTCTTAAAACTTTTGCTCACTTTTTACTCATGAATACAGGTAGAATGCTAGTTATGTCTGATAGCTAAACAAAAATGCAGTTTTACGCTGTTCAGTGTGCGGTTCGAGAGACAAAATGATGGCAAAACGGAAATGGTCTGACTATGATTATTATGACACCTCAGGATGTTAACAGATATATATGCGTACAAAACATGCAAGCTTTGAGAGTTATCATGTTCAAGAATATCTAAAACATTGTTAAACATACAAAAATCCTTTTCAATGCATCTCGCTCGACCTCCTCGTCTCGTCTCTGCATGACTGCTTATCACAAAAAACTGTCACCGAAAGTAAAAAAAACTACCTTCTTTCTTTCACAGAATTAGCAACTTTCTACACTTCCTATAATGCAATCAAAATCGCAAAAGTTTTCCTTTTTCACGACTTTTGTATAAATGACGTCAACAATCACATTTTCATTCTTAAATTAAAGACTATGCATTCGCATTTGAGTATGAGATTCTTCCAATCTAGAGAGGACGCTGATGGTGATACATGATTGAGGTGTAAAGCGAAGCAAACAACGTTATTACTGAACCGTCAAAGGAGGAAAATTGAGAAAATAACAAATAGCAAGAGTCGATATCCTGTTACTGTGCTGATCTTGAAACGGGGAGTGATTCATTTCACAAGTGGATGACTTCAAAGCTGGTTTTTTTTACCTACGTTTTAATGTTTCACTTCCGCTTGTAAAAAAGGAAGTGAAAAGTTTAGACCTTCACAGATTACCCAAAATCCTAACCATTTCATATATCTATACCTACCTTCAAACTTTGTAAACATATTTGTTGTTCAAAGAAATTACTTTTTACGCTAGAGTCGTTCCTTCCTGCGTTCATATTGAATTTCACATTTGATCATGTGTAAAAACTTGAAAGATTTGAGAATTGACGAATTCATAAATTCATCTATGTTCACGCAGGATTACGCACTAACATCACAGCTACCAGTTACCGACTGCATTTCCGTCCATTTTCAATAACAATCCTACTTTAAGTGCCAAAGCAGCCCCCAAGCGTATCACCAGTCTCTCTTTGGTTTTCATGTGCTAACTGGAACATTCGAAAATGCAAGTAACCAGCTTTTCAGAGTGGCTGCTCTGTTATATTATTTATTTAAGTATAATAACCTTATTATGTTTTAGGCTTAATTCTCTATTTCGGGGAGAATATGAGGATTTTCAAAGGAGAATGTGACTGTAAAAATGGTGAAATATATTTCAGCTTGGGTGAACCACCGTAACGTAGCATTTATTGTTTTACCTTCTGCATGACGTGTACAATAGCACAACTTACACCACAATTCACCTGTCAGAAACACAAGCTAACTTTACGTGCAATCCTATATCGTAATCGTCAAAAGATAGTCAGAATTTTTTTGGTGTTGATGATGATCATAATGATGAGGGTGTATACTTGCGTATAGCCAATGTATAGTTACGTTGTGTTTACTTCTTATCCTACAAGTTATTACAATTACATTACGACTATTTTTTACTTGTTACAGATTACAATTTCACATAGCAAGTGTTTCGAAAACGATGAGCGCAAAAGGGGAGTTATTATGAAATCCATTTTTTCTCAGTGAGCAGTAGTACGTTCGAAAAACACTGGCTTAAATTGGACTACAGCCATGAAAAATGAGGCTGCGTGCTGCTTTTTTTGGTAATCCTAAAAAATTAAGACTTGTTGGGCAAAGTAGCACATCAAAAGCGATCATCATTGTTGTTCAAAATAAGATTTGCAATTTCGATTGGAAAAAGTACATTTCTTTGGATTTGGTTCACAATATCTCTAAAGAAATCTTTTGATGCTCTCCTTTAAAAGTTCAGAAAAATTACCTATGATCGAAATAAAATTGAGAGAGCTTGCTTTGATATGGCGGAGAGTTGTGGGATCTTTTAATTATTGTTTCTGAAAAAGTTACGACTCAATTTTAGAATGGAAGTTTTACAGTTTTGAGTCCATTACCTGTTCTCAATTGGTCGTAAGTATGAAGAACACATCCGAAGTAAATAAGGGAATCCAATTCAACTGCTAATTATCACTTTTTCATTATTTCAATATGAGCTAAGGTGTCAAAGTAAATGCAGGTAGCATATCAGGTGATTGAGACATCAGATTCCTTCTCCAAATATGTGCATATCACCATAAATCACTTCATCCTCACAGCAGTCCATCACCTCCAAAGTTGACAGTAATGGCATGTACGGCAAACAACCCTCACGCCTCCAATCCAATATTATTTATAAGGAAACAGTGACGAAGAAGGAAGCACGCGATATAAGAATAATATTACAATCTGATCACGGTATTATACAACGTCACTATCATAATGCTCTTTAGGTGATTGACTGCATGACGATATATATTGCACTTATTTTACCGATGGTCAGAATTCGTGTGCTCTTGATCCTGACTTTGTCCATTCCACACAATCTAAACTTTTTTTGTCTGATTCACTCACACCTGAGTCAAAATTGAAACTATTGAAAGCAATATTGGATCTTTCTGGAAATTCCCAAATCAACGATAAAACTTCACTTTTAGTGTCCGTGATTTACTGAAAACGTTCACACAAATAATGCTTCTTTTTTCCTCTTCATCATCATTGGCACTAGAAGAAAAGCTTCCTCCTGACTTATAGACTACCTTCCACATGCACTCCAATATTGAAGGACAGCAAAGGTCTTGACTCTGAGAGTAGAGCAATGAGTGGGAACTCACTAGCTGGAAGGTTGACTGATCAGGATCACAGGATTAGAAATAATACCACAACGACGGCCAACCTCCTGATTTGCAGGTGCTACACATACTTTGTTTCCCCACTCTAGAAGGAAACCTAAAAATGTACAATGCTTAATAGGACCAACACAGTGAAAATCCTCTTTTAATGGAGGAGTAATGGAAATGGACCCTAAAAACGAACCAAGAGCAACCGGCATTCAATGGGCTTCCTTCCTCTACTTCATTTTCCTCACTCACGTAGACAACACGATATCACATCACACAAAACACAGCAGCCCAACCATATTTTACACACTTCACCCTCTTGTTTTATAATTCTTGGGAAATAAAGGTAAAAGTGTACCTGGTTTGCTAAAGCAGAGGATTTTTATGCATGAAAACGTACTGTTCGTTAACTTATTATGATATATTATTTCATACATGAACTAATACAAGGCGAATGTATATCGGAAAGAGTTCACCCTTGTTCCTCCTCGTCACACTTCCATACAACTAACTGGTATTAAAACGAGAGAGAAAAAAGCCTATGCGTATACTGCTCTTCTCTACGCTGCAAAACTCCAAGTTTCAATTTCTCATAATAATCATACAAACAAGTATATAACATTGCTGTACTAACATGTACATGCCTACTTTAGTTACATTACTTACAGTGGCACAATCATATGCAACAATCCAAAAGACCACAATAATAACTATACACACAAGCTATAGCCTTGCTTGCGTGTAACAATGCAACCTGTGAAAAGCCTTACCTTAACTGTCTACATCGACAGAGCACAAGGGATGCAGGGGAAAAACAAGGCAAGCATTGTAGATTTTACCTACCTGCTCGTTTTTTGTGTCTGTCTGTATGAAAAAAGAGTTAAGGCACACTACAGGTTTATACAGATGAGGATATGATGACGAGCTGATACCAGAACTTAACCAGATATGTGCATTACATAAAATACATGAACATGGAGCATCACTGTCGTCATACAATATCCCAACCACCAAAAAACTAACCAGGTAGGGATGAATTAAATAGACAAAAAAGCTCCTCAGGCCGTGTTTTGTGTTCCGTTCAGTTTTTAACCGATCTAGTACATATTCGTGCAATTTTATACAGACATAATATATAATAGTGTAAAATTCTTTGCTCATCTTCTTGCCACACAACGTAAAGTTCATTCTTGAGAATATTGTATGAATAATGCAGTCAGCACTTGAGATAAAAGGGCTAGATTTTAAAACGCTCTGGCATCTCTTGGAGTGAAATACATTTTTGAATAGTAACAACAACCGGTGGTGCTGCTTCTGATGGTGATGATGATGATGATGCGGTGGTGTCTACATTTCCACGTTAGAGTGATGTTTGTGTGCTTTCCTGTATCACTAGAATCGGTTAGTCAACAATGGGAATTTAAAGGGAAGACGAGAAGAGCAAGCTACAGCATAATAATATAATTCGCTTGAGTATTCAACACATTTTCAATGCTTCAGGGTATGTAATGTGTGCGGACTCGTAAAAAAGTTTTGTGGGAATGCATTGACGAGCCTTACTACATGGACATTCTAGTTATATAGTGTAGTAGCCCACAATACAAATATCACGTTGGGGTAAGGTAAGGTAAAGGAAAGAGCAAATGAGTTCTTTGAAAATAGACATTCACCTAAAATAACATCACTCCCCATCATCTTTTCATCGTCATATGGGAATATAATAGATTTGAGTGAGCATTAAATTGCACTGGGGAAAAGCATGGAGTGCATCCTCATCATCACATTTACGATTTCAAACGGCACCACAGAATGTGCACTAGAATGGTTGTATTGTGTATGTATGTGTAATACGAGAAAAAAGCAGTTGTCTGTTATGCTTTTGCATCTGTTAATGTGGTTTTACTTCAACTCATGTGCCAATACTGCTTCATAAAGGGCTCCACTACTCCGCACATTTATAACTTAGGTAAACTCAGCAATCCATCCTCATCCCTCGTCAGGTTTTATGCTCGGTCACTCACACCTGCCAGACATCATAGTAAGAGAAAGAAGCATCTCATCACATTCAGCATTGGATAGTGGTGGATTGAAGCTTTACTTTTTTACGTTATGTACATAAGTACAATTATGATTATTATTTGAATTCTCTCTCTCTTTCTATCTAACAGAAATCATATTAGCTCCGCTTTTTGGCTCTTGGATATCTCATCTTTTTAGCAGAGATTTTTCTTCGGTGTGGTTGTGCAGTGGCAGTGTGGCTCTACTTCTGTTTTACACTGTGATTTCACTGCACCGATGGTCTGATGATGATCATGACATGAAAGATGATTCAATCTGAAGAAAAAAATCGACAAACTGTCTTAAGAATTTTTACAAGCCATCAGCCACGTACATTAACACATTAAAGCTTTCCACTATTGATGCACTTGGGATATAGATAAATTATTTTTAAAAAGAATTTTTATTTGTTTCGAGAAATTTTTTCCTCTTGAAAAATATAGAATGACTGACATTATTACCTCGACAAAAATAAAGACAAGGCTGACTAACTGATAATACCATGTTTTGCTACGTGTTATACTTGCGGACAGGCTGACACGGAATTGCAATATTTGCCACACATTAAGAGAGGCAGTGGAGTGTAATGCACCATGCAATGCTAATAATATGTGGCTTATAGCGGACATAGGAACAGGTGGTTTGATCCACTCCCCAGATGAAATATGCATCATGCATGAATGTCCACGAAAATCTAGTTTGGGTGAGGCTACTTATTACAGCATAACATTTCCATTTTAAAACAATGCCGTAACTTGACTCGTGTTTTAAAGAAATTATAATAGAATAATATTAGGGCTTAAATAACAAAGTTGAATGTAATGCTGTACAGTTGTTGTGCCTTGTTATTTGTCTATGTGTAATTTGATGATTTGGTTTACATCTGCAACGAGTGAGATCATTTTTCCATCTCCGTGCTAAAATCCGTTTTAACTATGTGTGTTACTACGATTCACGTCGAACATGATGAGCTACCTTCGTAGGTGTGTTTACAATACGTGAGTATGAAGAAACAAGTAAAAATATCGATAAATGGGGCACAACACCGTATTAGATCATTTGTACCTTAATTGAATTGCTATATATTTTAAAGAGAGTCACTACACGCGAGAGATTCCGATGTTTGAACCTGCCTCATATCGGTATCAATGTTATGCTCTAATTTCGAGAGGGGTAGTGATTTTTTTGCATTTTCATTTTTCTTTTTACAAGATTTTAGATTTATAAACACGGAAGAGGTCTGCGTAAGCGTAACAGTAGGTGTTGCATTTGAGCTGCATACTGATTCGATTTCAATGTTAGCTGTAAGGAAGCCTTATATATATTGCGGAATCTTACTAACAGTAACGCATTCTCTATTCTTTCTCAATTTGCTTTTTAAATTTTGTTTTACCGTTCCCTGGAACATTTCGCTGCATGCATAATAACTTAACATTGTCGGCTTCGACTATATTTTCAATGGCAATCAAATGACATAGGTGTTGCTACAAATTCGTACTTTAGCATACGGATATCCTTTATTAGTAGGACACGCTTCGTATGCTTCAAATAAGACCCTTCCTCAACAAACTACTTCCTACCAACACACGATTTAGTAAAAATATATTCCAACCCTGCATTATCAACATCAAACTTATGTTTGAAGTGTTCCTTCGTTTGTGCCTAGCTGAGGTGACAGCTTCAGCACGCTTGAAATTAAATCACGCCATATAACTAAGCGCGCTTCCACGTTTTCATAGTCATTCATATATAAAATATCACATTATTTTTGCTGACATGACATAAGCTGTAGTACTATAATGGGGTGTACATGACTGTAATAGACAGATATTCTATGTGGTTTTGCGGCTTGTCTCAGAAGTAGCTGTTGGTGTATAACAATAAAATGTGTGAAATAATTCGCCCTTATAGACATCTGACTGCGTAGGAAAACATTGTTGGTGACAGACTTAACAATCTGCGCTCTCTAATAACGATATATTTTCTTCATAGCGTTATCTGCATGTTTCAATGTGCATTTCGGATTTCTCATGAGAAGAGCCTTACAATATTTCACCGCAGCTGTCTCATGTTTTGTGTAAGGTTCACTTTCAAGTACAAAAAAATACGTTACATGCATCTTCTCACCGTATCAATTTTCTCTATGTAATGTAATGTTCAGTCATAAACGATATGACTTTCAATATATATGCCATCTTAACACGTACCTTGATTTTTGGGGTGATAACGACAAAGCACGTCTTCGATGAACCATTGTTTACCATATCATAACGTAACCACTTGTTCATTTCCCAGGCATACCTACCGGTTTGATGTGTTGAATTATATCGCAGGAAGAGAAAAGACTAGTAAGGTATCTTCAAGGCATTGACTAACACAGAATCGTGCAGCGGCATCATAGGAAGATTGTTTGATCATCCTGGGGAAATCAGCTCTGGTGTGCACAGCACAAACATCCTAGATTTAAAGCACAAGAGATTTAAAGATTGAATGAGGAACAACTTCAGCATTGCGATTTTGTCGTCACTGGGGTCCATTTGATACATTGGTCCATCCTTTCTTCACCTATGAACAGTTGCTTTGCTTTCTATCATGAATGTCCCGCTCTTGGTGCTTTTGAAAACGCACTGTTTGCGTATAACTGTCACCTTCGTGTGTACAATCCCCTTGATACTGAAATACGTTTTCTCGAAGAAGGATATAAATGCGTGAGATTTTGTTTAAGCTGGTATCTTTTAAATCCTTCAAATTTCAAGAATGTTTTCATGCTAACATTCCTATTATGGAACTTGTCAACTTTTGAGCATGACGGGAATCCGAAGACTAAATTAATGAGGAAAAGTTTTAAGCAAGCACACCTGCTACGGAAGCCTTTTTCTGGTGTATTTTACTTTAATTTGGTGTTACATGTTGCACCAAACTGTGAACTTGTTAGCATTACCTACACTATTAGTACTCATGTTCCTACTAGTCTATTTCAGAGAAAAGCTTTACCATTGCATAATTTATGATGACTTACAATTCAAGCGATTTTCCAATTTACATTTTTCTGAAAGTATGTAGGTGCATTCCTATACGTGCTGTCATTGTTAGGCTAACTTTTCTGGTGACTTTGCAGCTGCTTATGACAAATTCATAATCGCGTGGTGGCAAGTGAAAGAGGAGATTTTTAAAGAATGATATAACATCTATACAATATATGCGAACCGGAATAAAATTATGATACCTAGGAATTTAATAGAAAGAAGAGTGGTCAGTTTCCAACCCAGCAAGGAGTATCATTATTGCTCGCAGATCGTCGCTAAATCCCGTTTGTTCGGCTTTTGTGGAATTTAAAAGCGTTTCGCTGAAAGATTTTAGGTATTCAACCACTATATCAATGGGTATTAGTCACATGCAAACCATCCCACTAGTACGGATACAATGGTCAAAAAATCTGCCGGATCTTAATTGTCTGCACTTATTTCGTTGTCCTACTAATTTGAATGGATTTTGCCCTTCGCCCAGTATTTAATTGGCTATATGGTAGAATATAATGTATGACATATTTACAAATCAAAAATAAATCAGAGAAGAGCGTAGATTCTTGAGCACATCCGGTAGTTCGTGGAAATTCGTTCAAAATGCATAGAAGTGGTACATCTTTTGGTGGTTCTTAAAAATTTCGAATTGTTCATATGCACTTGCAGATTGTGCATAGGTTAGCATACGACAAGCTTTAGGTGCATTAACTCAAATAGTACTAGTACTTGTGATGATGTACCCACTGACTGTGTAAGAAATTAAAACTGACCGACCAGGTAAGTATGGAATTAAGGAGGGGAGCTGATTATACAAAAAGTAAGTAAGTTTCAAGAGTTTCACATGGTTGTATTGTAGTTGCATGAGTGAGTTGAATCATCGGATTGGATTCATTCAGCTTCAAAGCCCGTTCACTATAATCACATTTCACATTATACATCTCGTCCTCGAATCCCCTACTTTGCACCAGCATATACATTTGATATACAAGATGTATGAAAAGTTGCACTAAACTACTTTTTCATATTACATTCATCTGTATTTATTTACCTGCGTTGCGTTTGAGTATAACGGAGAGAGAGCAGAACAGGCAACAACCTTGCCGATTTTTTTGCTTTAATACCAAAATACATGTGAATTACAAGGGAAAAATAATGATTACCTCAAAAGATCTGTGTCTTCAATCTTGTTTTTGTTACCTAAGATTTCTTAGGCATACCAGTAACACTCCATTTGACTTCACTTTTCTAACACGGACATGCTTGAATGAATGGTCTCTCGAGTATCTACTTTGCATCGCAGGAATTATTGTAGTGCATATGAAACAAGGGCGATTTGAATGTATCGATATCGATGTGCTCATATATGTATCGGTGGAAGCTATAAAAAAATCCTATGCGTAACCTGAAGTATTATTACAAGATCACATTCCACTGTGGAATTTGCACTTTGCACTACATTACAACTATTAGATTTATAATTTTTTTAAAGTTCAAGTGTTGCTGAACTTGCGAAACAGTTGTATGGTTATGTATACTTTTATAATATTTTTACTTTATCGACTAACTCGCCTGGGAGGAATATTTGCTATACTGCAGGCAATAAGCAGAACTCACGGTCACGACAGAGAAATCTCACAAACATTTTGTAATGCAATGAAAATTATTCAAGTGAAAATCATCTGGCAGCGCAATCATTTTAGAATGTAATTATCATAAAATATTAACTAAACGAGAGAGAAGCTTCAGGAATTTTTTGTTTTATTTTAGACAAAAGAAATAATTTTTCATTAGGCGAATCCACCCCAATCATATGTGCATACACTTATCATACAGCGATCATTGCACACACGTTTACCGACAATTTAGTTGACGGAAAAGCCAATTATACAATTCGTACAATCATTCGTAGTACATTTCAGAGAATTAATCACAATTACAATTCATTCTGAAATCTTATTTACTTTTATTATTAAAGAAACGAAGCATGTTTTATAATTTCTGCAAATATTCATAAAAATAAAAAATACTTTATTTCTCCTTCTTTCCTGAGGTTATGTTGGAATGAAGCTTGAGAACTTCCGGTTCGAGTAGTTCCAAAAGTAAGTTACCGTCGTTGTCAAAAAAATTTCCAACTGATTTCTCAAAGGTAAGAGTTTTCACTTGCGTCTTATTGCTTTTATAGACTGTAACCGTCAAAGCATACATGTCGTCAAATCTATTTAAATGTAAAAAAGGGCAATAAAATACCTGTTAATATAAATTTGTGTACAAATTATAGATGGAGTTTTAGGTACTACGATCGATACGACTGGACGGACAGTGTGTCTAGTACAATAAATGTATTTTTACCTCTTCATATATGAACTTGCTTCCCACACAACATCAGGATCAATTCCAGCATCATCCTTTTGTACGGCGACAGCAAAAATTCCTTTTTCGAAATACGCCGTGTACACAGTTAAAACGCCCATCATCACAAAGTACGCAGACACACAGAGAAGAAGGACTGGTCTAAAATTTCAACAGTAAGCATTGCAATCACATTCAGAATACGACAATAGAGTTGCAGACGTAGGACTCAAAGTGAAAATATAGTTCTTTCGTCCTGCAATTATTCAATGATATAAAAATATGATTAATAAAAAACAGTCAACATTCACATCTAAAATGTCCTACACAGTGACGGTATGATTTTAATTTCAGAGAAAACAAAGCTGAAAGCATGTCACATTGCATAGCCACATTGAAACACAAAACAGCAAATAAAAAATAAAACATATGTAGTTCACCTCTTCTTCATGTACCTGGCTCTTATCCTCCTTCTCTTTTGGCGACATATTTTTAAAAGTTTTTAGTACACACTGACACTCCCCCAAACCAATTCTACCCACCACGCTAGGAACTAGACTACTCACCACCTTAAATTCAACTTAATATCGAAAAACCGGCTAAATTGCCAGTCAACTTTTAAACTTTTAATTTAATACTCTTTGTAGTTAGCTTTTAAAGTGTTAACACAATTGCTCCTTGTCACCTACAAACATGCAAATATGCATAAACTTTCCCAAAACAAGTAGAGTTCTCCAACATACTTACGTTTACGTGGCAGTCAGCAATAGCTGTAAACAGACACAGCTTGTGTCAAAATGTGTTTGAAATTAGCGCCAGCATTCTCCTGTACACTGTGAAAGTAGTCACATAAGCTTATCCTGTGCCCAGAGTAGAACGCATTTGTAGACAAAGTGCATGAATTGCATAGAAAGTTATTTGAAGAATTATTAAACACGGTTACAGCGGATGATAACATTTTACATTTTGAATATAAATGTCAAGCTTTCGAAGGTTTAATCTTCCTTCAGGCATAGAAAGTGTTCATGTTCATTATCAGTCGATAAGATAATAGCGTGTGGGGTCGGTGTGCTACTGATACTTGTCCGTTGTTGCTAATGAGATTGGCCTGAAAAGCCAATTTAGAACATAGCTAAAGGTTTCGTATATCATTTTATTTTATAAATCTTTGAAATCCAAACTTGCAACTGCAAATTCTGACTTTTAGACTAGCCGCTTTTTCAATAAATAAACATTACGTCAAAGACATTCATCATTCGTAGCTATTCATTATGAGCCATCTTTGGACTGGAGCACAGCCCCGAAACACCTCGAATGGTGATTATGGGCGGTTTCACTTTGCTTCAAATCAAACTAGTGGAGGTCACGCTCACCCTGCAAATTATTCAACCGATGGGAACAGAATGACTCACCATGCTCACTACCCAAATTGTCAGAATGGTCACTCGAACATGGAAAATTTTCAAGGACAGAATCAAATGGCTGTTTCAAAAAATGGACAGGGTATGCCTGATTATACCATAGAATACGGGGAGGATGCAGTGCGTGCAGCACTTGGTGGAAATATGCCAGATTTTCAAGCTCAATTTCAAAAGCAGTATGGAGGAGGTAATGGAGGTGTTACTGTGGATCCGCAAGCTATTCAAATGATGAATAATGGAAAGTCAAAGGTCGCAATGATACCCGTAGTTTTTGCTAATGATGAGGGTAATGATGACTATCAAAGTAAGGCGAATCAGGATTCTTTTGGACAGGAAGGCTCAGAATCAAATAAAGCTGCGGAGTTGATGAACGACTCTGGTAACACCTCCGGTAGGGCATCACAAGATTTCTCCGCCGAAAATCAGCCTGTGGTATCTATAGCCTCTTCTACACAGCCATCTCATCAGTCAAAGAAGCCACCACAGGGAAATATCACAAATGCCTACAATTCAGTAAGCCAGATTGTGATTACATGTACAAGGCTAAGCGATATAAATTAGATTTGCATATGACATCAATGTCTCTCTTATACTCCTGACCATTTAGGTGCGGAGAGCTAGATCGGTTGGAAATGTTAAATGCGGTCGTCATGTTAGGCCTTCATATTGGAATCCCCAAGTCCCCAATCCATGTCGTAAAAAGATGGATGGGGGAGGTGATTTTCAACTGCCCAATCAAGATCAAGGTCAATTGAGTCAATCATCGGTGGCTTTACCTCCCAACATGATGAGTTCAGCAGGCGACACAGCTAGTATGACGATGGCTGATGCTTGTAATTATAATCTACAACCGATGAATCCTTCTGAACAATTTCAAGGTGTGATGCCACCATTGCAAAGAACCCGTAGTGTGCAGCCCAAGAAACATATCCGCCCTACTCGCTCACTGTGTGGCAAATGCCAAAAATGTAAAAATTTAAGCTCGGATAATGCTGAAACGCCTACGATGGTATTTCCCAATTACTCTCCAGGAACAAGACGTGGCTTGGATCATCACATGTTAACCAGTTCCAGCAACCTTGGTCAAAGCGCTAAAAATTTTCGAGCTATTCGATTTTCCTCCAATAACATGTGAAAAATTAACTTTCTGATGGTGCAACCTTCCCTTTTAGAGTTTTAGAGGAAAATACGAGCTTAAGGCGTAAATATTACGAGTATCTTTGTAAAACAATATTTTTGTTTACCGTTTCAATTGAATAAATTAAACTTGTCATTCTCATGCAATCGATTGAAGTTGACTGACGTGATGGTGTTGATTCATCACTATGAAACACTATGCTATATTCATTTAATTGTCAAAACCTTCTACCCCACTGCTTAAATATTGAGCAGTTGTCCACCGAAGCTCTGAGCTAGTAATAATTCTTGATAATATTTAGGTTGCTCCGCTTCAGAAGAATAAATTATTTCAAACTTGACAATCTTTTATAATAGGCATTCCCATAATTCCATGAATGATCCAGTTTGCACGGAGTTAACTATAAAACATAAGTATATTAAGTGTATGTATGTATATAGGAAGCGAAATTTGCAAACTTCGATTTTCGTAATGTACGGCAACGTTATTCGTTTTATGCTTACCTCATCAAGCGTAGTATAAATTGATGATGCGATTGTGAGTTTATGTGTTCTGTCCGGACAAGAAATGAAACTTCAGACAGCCCGATATGACATAAGAATATCCCTTTGAGCCATTACTAAAAATAGATATATCCTTCAACTGACTTCAGCCGAATGGAAATATTTAATACATTGCATAATACATATTTCTATTAAAATTTCTTTGACATCAATCGTAAACCAAGTTCAGCTCTTAAATTTTGCTCTTCCACGAAGAAACCACAATATTAATATGCAATGATCCTTATATCCACTCTCCACAACGTTCTCAGGTTTGGGAGTACGTGAGTAGGATTTGGACCTGTTCATAAATATTAAAATAAAGCAGGCTTCCAGATTTTCGAAAGAAATAGAGACTTACTTCAAATCTGCAAAATTTAGTGCGATTTATATTTACAAGTGTAGAAAAGTAAAGAGTAGGAAAAAATCCAAAAACAATTGACATATTTATCAGTCACAATACCGTCTACTTACATATCTGTAGACTTCCAGAATCAGCACCTGTACTACACTACAAAGGTTTCTTATGTGTCTGTGTCCGATATGACGCATCATATCATGAAACACGAGATATCTCGATCACGCCTATCAAATAAAATCACTTATATTGCAGTTCTGTCAACAACCGGTATTATTACGTAACTGTGTCGTAAATACATTTTCAAACAAGACAATCCGTAAGGGCAGCAGTCCATTGTCCAATTCAAGTGAGCTCTCTGGAAAGCCTTTCAAGCTGTTTTATCTGCATCTTGCGTATTGCCACTTCACAAACCATTCATGCTATCTTCGAAGACGTTAGCCC
>JAHZNA010002758.1:0-15535 GCA_027743935.1 Sinodicranocentrus sp. ZH6
CAAGGTTCCATAGAGATCGACTCATCAAGGTTTTTAGAGGAAACACTACTTGACAACTGGTATTAATTTAAACTAGTGACTTTAGTGGAAAAACTCATAACGCTCTACTTTAATATTAGCAGCGCCAGGTATCGAACCTGTGAATAGTACCCGAACAGTAAGTACAGATTTGAAGGCTATAACACTGTGCTACGGCTACGACTGTTTGACCGGCCGACCGGACAGCCTGACCAAAACTAATAAAATTCTTCAAATATAACTTCGATATATCCTGCGAAACTTAATAAGAACATCTGGTGCTGGTGATGTATTCTTATCGCTTGGTGCTGAAGTCTTGTCGCCTGGTTCTGTAGCCTTGTCGCCTGGTGTTGTAGCCTTGTCGCCTGGTGTTGTAGCCTTGTCGCCTGGTGCTGTAGCCTAGTCGCCGCTGTAACGTAGTAAGTAATTTACAATGTGCGAATTTACCAATTTATTACCAACACCAACCAATGCTCATTTCTTCCTATATTCACTTTTCTAAACCACGGTTGTGTTGTGAATGTTGTGATACGTGAATCCGTGATGTGGATGTGGATGTGATATGCATATTGGCACTTTCGATTCGTGTTGTGTGGTTGTTTAATTGTGTTGTGTTGTGATGCGATGTGACTTGTACCCTACTACACTACCCTCTTCTTGTGATCGAATATCTACCCTACGCATCGTATCTACAGACTACACACTACTCGAAATATATGTAGGTATCCAATATCCATCCATAATGCTCATTTATATACATAAGGATACTTTTGTAGGTACCATGTAACGTTTTCAAAGGACTTCCCATTCCCCATAGATTTGTTCGTGTAGTTGTATGCTTCTTTCTATCTCTCTTTTACCCCACACCACCATAAGGTTTTTTCTTGTTTTCTCGAATCTACTTTTAACAATTTGTATACATTCTCTTGTCTTCAGACGGAGTGTGGGTTGCTCTCACTAATGCACAGATTGACTTGCACACTCACTCACCAAATACGAAATAAAATATAAATGTGAGGGTACCCAGGAGGAGCAGGATTCTTTAATCAAGACGTAACTCTTTAACTAACTGGATTTTATATTTGGTTGGGTCCAACTTCTGTATACAATTAGTTAACTGGTGAGTGGTCAGTGGTGAGAGATACATAGTTGTTCTGCCTCAAAAATTAACTTAGATTCTCATTTCTATTTCCGTATATATGATATATGCATATGCATACTGGGAACCTTTGACATAGTTTTTACAGTTTAATATTACATGATATGTTATACACAAAGAAACAACAAAATAGTTTATTGGAGAACATGATTGGTAACCAGAATTTAACAATGTAGAGTAATGTGGCACATGTTAATATGACGAGAATTAAAAACAGTTGGTATTATTTTTCAACAATTTAAAAGGATGTGGATTCGTTTCCTGTGATAAAGACGACAGACGAATAAAATAAAGTAAATAATAACAAGTTGTAAGTATTTTGATTTTGTATCTAGTTTTTAGATTATATGTATAGTATACAGATTAAGAACGTGAACTGTTGACTGAGTGTTTACCAGTCATTCACGTCACAAGTAGTATTTTGATACACCTTGATTAGTTTTGCTTGCTACTGACAGAGGGGAAAAATGCTTGCTTGCGATATTGTATGCGCAATATTGGTACTTGACTACGATCAACGATCGTTTCTTAGGTCATTGGTAAGGGATGATCGTTGGCGTGTTTTAAAACACGTGTTAGCTTCTCATGTCAGTTCACCTTAGGTTTGCTTGCTAAATAGCGGAACATATGCGTTACTGAAATCATCGATCACACTTTCATGTTCTTCAAATAATTTGTGTTAAGTTAAATTCGAATTTAAAAATTAATTTTTGACCGTTTCCCCTGTCTGTATTTGTATTCACTTGACGAATGACGATGTAACTTTTTCTAGCCTAGTATGGATCTCTTACATTTCCGTCAAGTCTTTTGAGGTCTGCAATTTATAGTCAATAGTTGTTTTAGTACTATCGGTCATCAAACCCAAAAAGGAGATGGAGGGTTGTAAATTTTTGTAACGATTTTGAATTTTTTATCAATATTTCAATTGTTTGCTGTTATTTGTTCCAGATAATTCCTGTAAGGATATTAAATACTGTGAAGTAAGTCATCAGACCCAACCCAAATTGATTTTGTGAAGCTGAGAAAGGTAATTATATATTCATTAGTTAGCCAGCAAATTCGGGTCGAATTAAGTAAGGTATCCAGATGCTGGTTAAGATATTTATTTATTTCGATATGATGGCTTCGAATTGTAACCTGAATACCTTAACCCAACCTAACGCATTACATACCCTATACCTCATTTGATACGAAATGATGAAGGAGCAGCATCTGGAGAAAGTGCAGGAGGCAGCGTCTGGTCCTGATATCTTAATTCAACCCGAATTCGAATTCAACTTGGCTTTCCAAGATCTACTAAATTTTGTGATTATTTGTATGCAATTCAGGTACCTCACATCATGTCAAGTTTGATTGGTTATTGATTCAACAAACCCTCACCTGTAATGCATTTGGAATTTTCTTCTGTTGTCTGTGCGTCAAAAAATTGAAGTCTGAAGGACGGCAAAAACCGTGACTGTCTACTTAGGAAATTAAAACCAACATAAAGAAGATTTAGCAGAGTTTCAAGTGGTATATTTTCATTGAAAGCGTGTGTTAATAACAGATACAATATTACTAGGCTGCTGTTGGCTGTGATAGACCATAGACCTTGGTAAGAATCCACTTTCAAAGAACCCCTTTATACTCAACACAGAAGGGTACCTTAATATACCTATAGATTTGAACTATCATGTGAAAATATTAAGTTAACCCACCTTAGCTAATTTATGTAAGCGAGTTGCCAGTACGTGTACTTAAATTTTCAAATAGTCAGGCAGGACAAACTAGGCAAACTAAATTGTTAATTTATAAATTAAGTTGAACAATGAGTAGTGAGTACTCCTCGGATGGGGATATTGAAGAAGGCTTGAATATAAAGCCCCCACAAGCCGAATTGCGTGAACGTCACCGACATCACCGGTCTCTAAAAGGCGCATCATCGCGAAGACCAACGGATCGAGGGAGTGGAAGTGGAAGTAGTAGTAGTCACAGATCTCGCCATGAAGGGGATTATCGACAGAGCAATAGTGCACATAGGAGGGATAGAGAGCGTTCAAGACTAGAAGAAAAACCTGTTTCAACTCGACATTCCTCTAAACACATGTACGATGAACATGGTCACTCATCATCGTCGTCTAAACGAAGGCATTCACGACCTAAACCTTATGGATATCCAGAGGACAAGTCGAAAGAACTTATTGAAAAAAAGAAGAGACGAATCCACGCTGAACTAGAGGAGGATCGGCTGTTAAAAGAAATCGAAAGACGACGAGAGAAAGAGCGACGGGATGAAATAAAAAGAGGGAAAAAGATTTCCAGTCGGCATGGTCATGAAGAACCTACTATGGCTTCTCCTTCGATGTCTCCACTGTCCTCGCCTGAACATCCTACTTGCTCAGCATCAAGGAGCAGGAGCACCATAAGTAAATCGTACGCGGACGCGGAACCAGATCCAGACATTCTCAGTGAGCCGAGTGAACGTGAGGAAAGACTTCCAGAAAGTTTACATGCCCTAGAGGTCGAAGACATTGGCGAAAGTTCATCTGAACTAGAAGAAGGCGAGGAAAAATCTCCAGTAGTTTCTCATTCCGAAATATCTGCCTCTGAAGATGAAAACATTCGTGAAGGGCCAAAGGCTGAGGATAACGGTAAAGGCTCCGATGAGGGAAGCAGCTCTGGTTCATCTAGTACAGCCAGTAATTCAGAGGAATCTTCAATATCAAGCGACGAAGAGGGCGACCAGTCCACTAATGAAAAAGAGAAAACAAATCAAGACACCGACATACATAGTGATGAAAACAAATTAAACAAAGAGACAGATGTTGAAGGGAAGGAAGAAGAAGTTATTACAGGCGATGCAAGTATTTCAAATGCAGTGGAATTGGAAGAGCAAGAGCCAGAAGAAGTTGAAGAGGTGCTGGACCTAGATGCCTTACTTCCTCCGTATTATCCAGCTCTTCATCAGAAATGGGCCATAGGAAAGCAGCAGCTTCACCAAAGCCCCCTCCAGGCGCGATTCAGTTTAAAGATCAGGACGAGCCTGCGGGCTTCTTTTTGGGTGAAGGTGCCCGTCGTACTCCCATTGGAGCAGGGTTCAGTCTAAAGTTTTGAAGGCATAACTGATTATTGTTTTATGTTAAAAGAAACAATTATTGTTAGTAATGATAATTCAGTTTAGTTTAGTTAGGGTAGGAGGACTAGTACACGAACTGGCTTTTTATATTTCAGTTGAGTATGTCTAAAGCTTCTGGGTCTGTAAATAAGTTTGATAAGTTGTTGTTTTGAATACAAATTGAGAAAAATCAATAAGAAGGACTGTTACTTATGAAATATTGTTTTTGAAAGCATAATAGCACTTTATTCACAATGTGGATGGGTAGGGAGGATTTGTGCATGTTATGTGCGCAGTGCATATAATCTTCATGTAGTGCACCACCGCCTCCAGAAATTATTTTATATAGCATAAGTTGTGGTGGAGATTTGAATCACCAGAATTTTAGTGATTTACATAACCATTCATTTTCTTTTTCAGAGATTTGTGACCCGAAAGGAAAGGTGACAGTTGTGTGCTTTAACTAGAATTCGTGTTCATCAATTTCGTTTCTCTGTTGTTCCCCTTTTCTGAAACTAAATCCGAACCGAGGGTGAACACATCATCACGAGAGCGCAGTGAATTGGCATTTTTCCGTCGCTGGTTTGCTGGTTCAAATTAGAAAAAAATGTCGACCCCAGCACGTCGTCGTCTCATGAGGGACTTTAAAAAACTTCAAGAAGACCCTCCCGCCGGAGTTTCAGGTGCTCCCACCGACAACAATATTTTGCTTTGGCATGCAGTAATTTTCGGACCATCAGAAACTCCATTTGAAGATGGTACATTCAAGTTAACGATAGAATTTACAGAAGAATATCCCAATAAACCACCAACTGTTCGTTTCCTCTCCAAAATGTTCCATCCGAATGTATATGCGGATGGTGCGATCTGCCTCGATATTCTTCAAAATAGGTGGTCACCCACGTATGACGTTTCTGCCATTCTTACCTCAATCCAGTCATTATTAAGTGATCCAAATCCTAACTCACCTGCCAACTCGATGGCTGCCCAATTGTACAAAGAAAACCGACGCGAGTACGAGAAGCGTGTAAAGGCATGTGTAGAACAATCGTGGATGGACTGATGAAACATGTTTCTAAGTACATGAAATTTTAGGGATTCCCCAAATTGAATCGTATAAATAATAATTATTTTAGTCTTAATTTCAAGTTTTAAACTTGTTGATACAGTTGTATAGTACATTTACTCCTGCATTTGTTGGAAATTGTTCATAAATCACCTCACCTGTCTGTCTACACATAAAATAATGAATGCTTTGACCATCTGTCATTTTTAACCTGCTTATAGCTTTTTTACAAGAGACCAATTTTAGTGTGCTGTACATTGTATAAAGTATAAGTTTAAATATGATACGCCAACCACATAATTTAAGTTTTAATTCATCAATTGAGTTTTCATTAGCAAACGGCAGTTCCACCAATTCCGGTGATAGTAAACAATTCCGGCATGTCCAATTATCGACAACAATTGGAAATTCAATGCAGTTGTAGATCTTGGCTCTGTGAAACACCTTTTTGCATATTTTGCATACAGCCTTCCATTGTCCAGATTTAAAAAATGTGTTGCATGTCCCACATTGTTGATTCGACTGTAAAGACATTGCAGTGAATTTAGAATGGTATTTTAATCAACATTAGATTCCATTAATGAGTCCATAATTATTCCAAGTTGAAATGAAAAATGATTCATTTCAACTTGGAGTTGTTCACATTTTTAGTCAGGTTTGGTTGGATTATCCCATAAAATGCTTATTTAATAGTAGTAGCAATGTGTAATTAGTAAGAAGTAATTTTGGAACTATTCGGCTCAGTTTTAGATTTTGGCAAGTTTTAACTTAGAAAGATTCCTAGTTTATGCATAGTATTGCCAACTGTAGTTTGTGCGAATGGCACGTAAAAAATACAGATCATCAGGTTACGCTGGAAAACAGCGCGGAAGTTGATAAAAGTATGATTTGATTCTTTATTTAAGAGTCTAGCTGAATCAATACAATACGATACGATACGAATTAAACTTTTCTTCAGCCATTATTCTCTTGGTGCCACCTTATTTTGTTGATTTTGCAAGTTTCTAGCTCTGAAAATATGCCTTTTATACATTCTTGTTTTACACCTGATCAAATTCAATGGAAATGTTAAAAAAAATAATGATTTTGTTGTGTAGTAGTTGTGAATGTGCGTTCAACGACATGGATCGAAACGTATGAATGAGATGAGTGCTATATTTATGAAAAAATAAAAACAGGTGTATTATATGATTATATGGCATTATGATATTATGTTTGATTTGAATTGAACGAAGTTGTCGTTTAGTACTCGTCGCAAGTTTTCTCTACGATCACAGGTGTAAGTCTAGAAGTAGTTAATAGAAGGTGCATGATCGAGGAAAAATGATTGGATACGTGTAAGCTAAAACGCAACTAACTGTCTGATACCATAGCTAAGAAGTAAGAAGAAGCTAGCATGTCTGTGCTAAGTAAGAAGTTATTTATAGGTAGCTTGTACAGTTTGATTGATCGCCTGGGACGTGGAAGGTAGTGGAGAGTGAGTTTGAGTTAGTTATTGTTATTGCCACTTATGTACGCTAGAGAATTTAGAAAGATAGAGTGAGTTCGTAAGTTTCGTATGTCATGTATACTTTGTTTTATATCATCGCTAGGTTGGAAATGCGTTCTTCAATAAACTTGTAGGTTTTTGAGATTTAATCGAAATCGCTCACAGAATTGAACTGAAGCATTGATTTGGATGTTTTATTGGTAATTCAGATCCTAATAACAATACAATGGTAGTATTCAGATTAATTTTACAATTTATAACTTGGTGAAAGTCCATCGCTGGTCTGGAGTGTTGGTACAAGTGACAGCCTGAATGCTCGCATTGACTCTGGAGAAAATTAATTGCGCATATTATTCTTAATTTACTCAAAGAAAGTTGCTAAGAATCAGTGGTAGAATAAGTTACAAAAACCAAAAATGTTCACTCTCAACGTACCCGGTTGCAGACAAACAAGTGTCGAAGGACCTATTCTTGATTTGTGTGTCACCTTCTCCAACATTATTGAGGTACCAAAGCTTCTGTTTTCCGAAATTAGTCAAAGACCCAACCTACAGCATCATTAAATTAAAGATTGATCTATTACTGTATGTGCATGCATACCTATGTTCATTCATGTGTGTGTGTAACATACCCATGAAAAGAAGCCCTTAACTTCGTCTTGCTGTAAAACGAAGCTTTCATAAGAAGTTGGACGCAATTCAAAGCCACTATATAACACTGCCAGAAACATGTGAACCAAAATCATGAATATTAATCCAACTGTTGTTGGAAGTTTTAGATTTGGATCTTGCTAAAAGTAATCATACGCTTAGAATCCAAACGCCATCTTTGTCCGGCCGATCCATCCCAAACCGCAATTGAAGGAAACTCTCTCGTGTCGAAGTTGCCTTCCTTCTCAAAGTTACGTTGGGTATCCACTGACAAAACCTGCAAGTTTAAAGGTTTTAGTTTTATAGAATAGGTACTTTTGAAAATCACAAACAAAAGAAATATCCATCTTACCCCATCAGTGAACTGACGATTTTCAATTTTGTAGACCTCGTATACTACCAGTTTATCGCCCGAGTTTTTTTGCTCTGCCCTGCAAATGGCTACGACGCCGAAAATCAGGAACAACATATATTTTACCATTATGGTGTCTGGCGATCCCTGGGATGAAGCTATGAAAATGCAATACAAGCAACCGTATTACTTACTGATTGATGAATGAATCCCAACTTGCCTATTTATACATACGGAATCTAATGATAAATATGACTAAACCTTCCCCGTGCAAATTACTGGAAACATTAATCCTATTAAATAAGCAATTACCTTGAACTTCGAAAATTACTCATTACCACATTTGGATAATCGGCATCAACACATCATTTCACAAAATGTTTGGATTTTAAGTCACAGCTAGCGAGTTGGCATTGTGCAATTTTCGAACCTCGGTAAGACATGAACGAAATTAAGAGCTTAATCAGCTTAATGACTTTGGGAAGATGTGTAAAAATACACCTAATTACCTCAAGTAGGTAGTCATTTTGTTTCAAAGATACTAGCATTTCATATTTCATCTTTCATCACAGTTTGTACAGCGTATCACTCGTTATCTTGAACGAAACTTTGTTGGAGTCACACAATCCCCCGTTGAATTTTTCCTCTGGCTACCACAAGATCCAAGACCAGATATCTGGAATATGGGGAACTCACACTCAAAATATGTGAAATGAAAATGTTTACCCATTGAAATGTATGTGCATCTTCCCATGCGTAATATGCTTGCATTGTCATAAACGAAAACAAAAACACGAAAGAAATGTTCTTTACGCATTTACGTTTCTTGGAAATCCAGTTTTAAAAAAGCTTCAAGATTTACGGTTCTCACAGAAGCACAGCAAAATTAAGTACTCACTACTTTTACACAAAATGCCAGTATATGAGAGTCTATCTTCAAGTAATTGTTTTTTATTTCCTTGAATTAAGCGTCAGTTTGCATCTTAGAACTGGATGATAAGTATGAGAGTAACTATTTGTATTCGTGTGCATGCATGTTCATCATGGTGGTAAAGTAAAGAGGATTATAGGGACTTTTTTAAACTGAGAAATACCAAGAAATCCCCACATACTATATTTCGAACTTGTAGACTGTACGCGATTTGTAAAGAATGGATCTGCAGTGGTCTCCTGTGCTGACAGATCAGTTGTTAGCTTGGAGTCAAGAAATTTTGCTACATCAGGCTGAAGATTGTGGGCCTTTACCTGCTAAATTGCGTCCAGGATGTTCGTTGGACAACATTATTAAAATATCAATAAATAGATACAACATTTTTACATGGATTTGTGTGCAGTATATAGACTTATTAACTTTCATTTCGTTTTAGGTACACGAATATCCAATCAAAAAGCGCTTACTGTAGTGGCCAAGCTATCGGATTATCCATTTCCCAAAGTAATAGACGCTTATCCAGGAACCGATGGAGAAGGAATGATAGCCCTCGGTCTTGCCAATGGCAAAGTTATCTTAGCTACTTTTGGAACCACTGTTGTCAGCAAAGAATTTGGTAGTTCAACGATTCTGTACATTTTATTATTGTTGATTGAATTTGACTTAGGTTTAACTATATTACCGAACAACATTTATTTTCAGTACCGAAGCACACCAGACAGGTAAACTCTTTGCAGTGGAACCGATCAAATCCCAACTTTCTAGCCGTAGGACTTGATAAAGCTAGATCTGATTATGCAGTATCAATCTGGGATGTAACTTTAGGAAGCAAATATGTAAATGGCTATCACTCAGACATACTTCGGCCAAAAATTGAATTAGGAATCTCGGAAACTGCAAATTCTGTGGCATGGGTTCAAGCTAGGTCGCTCCTTGTAGGCATGAATGGGAAACATATCAAATTGTTTGATCTGAGGGGTGTGTACTCTTTGAATTTAGGTGAAGTAAAATTTTTATTTTATTGATGGTCATGATTTTCATATTCATTTCAGACTCGCAACCGAAATTGAGTGGCACCGCTACAACCAAGGCAGTTTATGGAATTTGTGTAGATAACTTGTGCAATCATCGGGTAGCCTCTTTTGCTGAGAATCAAGTATACGTATGGGATACGAGAAATCTTGAGAAGCCATTCCTCGTTTTAAATCATTCCAAGCCAATTTTTAAATTAGGTTGGTGTCCAACAAGGTTAGCAATTCACAAAAACTTAATATAATAACATATAGTGTACAAAGAAAATCTATGTATATTAATTGCAATCTTAAAACTATTTACAGGTCCGGGCTACTTGCATGCTTGGAAAAGGACAGTAGCTCTTTGATTTTACACGATGTTAATCATGCTGTGATGTCAAGCGAAGAGGGAGACCCGGCTGTTCTAGAAAGAAGACTAACACCGGCTTACCCCACTGACCTAGAATCCGCTGATTCGACAACTACGTTATCCTCTTTTTCATGGCACCCAACTGAAGAGCACCTTATTACTACTGCTACTTTTAACGGTATCTTAATTACACTAAACTTCAATTTATTTCAAACTTCAACACGTGAGAAACAGATTCTAACATTTGTCATGAATAGGCGTTATCTGGAGTTCTTTTGTTTACGAACGGATTACACTTAATTGGTGTCCCACGTCTAATCTGAGTTGGTCTGATGGGAAAAGGATGATTCATTATGTTGATAATAGTGACGATCTATATTCTTCGCTGGACGACATATCAGTTAAGATGAGACAGAGGGCCATCAAGGGTTACGGACTTCAGGTGCTCAAACAAAGCCTAATAGACTTAAAAAGCGTTTAAGCTGACAGTAAACATTTTTATATGGAAACTTTAGCCACAATTTCGTGAAAATGGAAAAATTGTGGAGGACGATGAAACTTTAAAAAATCTCTGGGCCTGGCTTGATTTTTGTAAAGCTTTAACCGAAAAGGAAAAATACCGGTTTCCGTCCATTGGCCCCGTTACCTTCCCAGGTGCACAGACAATTCTTAAAATTGATACAAGTGGATCAAGCGCGTTAAAATCCGAAATCATCAACAATTCATCTTTTGATCTTCGAAACAGCAAAACTTACAGGTTTCCAGTTTCTCTCTCTTAATAACTATAGTTTAGGGATTGTCGTGTTAATTGATATTTTCAATATAGGAGCGAGGAAAGGTCCTTCGTACAGCAACTGTGCGGATGGAGCGTAGAGTCTATTCATGACTTGCAGGGATCCCCAACTCGCAAAGCAGCTATTGCTCTCTTCCACCTGAAACTGAGATTGGCAATTAAAATCCTTAATGAGTCCGATAATTCCATTGTTGCATTGGCCATAGCTGGCTTTAGTGATGAGCAGAATTCGTTATGGAGAGAGCTTGCTCTGGCTAAGTTTAGCCACTTGGCTGACCCCTATATCAGAGCGATATTTGCTTTTTTAACAGAGTCTGATAGCAACTATGAAACTATTTTGGTAAGCTCAAAATATGCTAGCCATACACAAAAGTAGTTGACAGTGTTTCGTTTCAGTTTCATCACCTGCTTTCTTAACCATTGTAAATATTGAACTTTTCTTATTACGTCGTACGTAGCACGAATCCGAGTTGACTGTTGGAGATAGACTGGGCTTTGCCTGCTCATTTCTTCCAGATGCTAAACTAGCTAGTTTCGTGCAAGAGCTTTCCAATGATATGATCAAAAAGGGCAATTTGGATGGGATTCTTTTGACAGGTTGGAATTGTAGATAAAGCTGGATTTAGATCAGAATACTTAATATAATTTCAAAAAATACATTATACTCAAAGGCTTGTCTTTAATATAGGGATGACGGTGCAATCTATTCCTTTGCTCCAAAGATATTTAAATATGACTGCGGATATTCAAAGTGTGGCATTATTTGCTATTCGAACCATGGCCGCTGATATAGGTTCTAGTTCAATTTTGAAGTTATGGATTGAGCGTTATCGGTTAGAAGAACACTACTTTTAGATTTTGGATCATTATTGTTAGCATGCTTGGATACTAATCTAAGCATTTCGGTATATGTATTTGAAGCGATCTTCTGGATTCCTGGAAGTTGTGGGATGAACGCGCTGAATTTGATATTTTAAAGAATAGAAATAATCCGGCCCTTATTCCACAACCGGAGGTAACTGTCTCTTGTAACTTTTGTGGGAAGAGTATTTCCGCTCCGGGCATGACAGGAATTGGGAGGAGCACGCAGATATTTTCCAGGTTTATTACAACCGATGTGAAATTGAAGGTAAGCATATTTCTCACCAGCACTATGCAATCACACGTGGGTGATTACTGGTTACGTATTTCAGCAATTTTTAAAACTGACTAATGATACCGAATGCTAGCAAACGTCGTGCTGCCCAAGTTGTCGTAAGCCTTTACCACGGTGCTCAATATGCCTGCTGCACATGGGAACCATTCTTGGCAGTAGTGCTGAGCAGCATGTCGTGGATATGTACCGAATCGGTGCATGTTCTAGTCCTGAAGCATTGTCCTGGTATACTTGGTGCCAAAGTTGCCGTCATGGAGGGCATACCGTACATCTCCAGCAGTGGTTTAGGTAAGTTTAATTAAATGAGATAAATCTGGCTTGAGGGCTAAATAAATTGTAAACCTCTAAATAGCAAAAATTAGTCCGGCTAGTTCTTTTCAGTTTGTAATTTGCTCTAATTTGATTTTTAGGACGCAGGCCGACTGCCCCGTGTCTGGATGCACATGTAAATGTATCAATCTAGACAGAGTTTTAGAATTCCCGAGTTAAACTCAAGTTTAATGTGATAATTATTCAATATATTGTTATTTAAAAGGATGTACTTATATAGTAGTTGTGAGATTAAGAGCTTATACTTATTACAACCAATGTTCGATATTAGGCTTGAGATTTGTCATTTATTAAAACGATTTGTCAAAAAATAGAGCAAAACATACATACACATAATGATTAGCTGTTGAAATGGAATGAATAGATGCATTTAGAATGAAAAAAATAGTCGGTTTTTTTAAAACGTTCGTACTATGCTATTGCATTGTGAAGATGTGATATTGGTGTAACTTAACATGCACGTCCAAGTTCACCTGTTTCCTTTCTCCGATCCTCTGGAACCGGAACAGTGGCTGAGAGAGCAATGTTCCTATCAGTTTTTGTTAATGGCGTATCAGCCGAAGCAGCCACACGTCCACGTACATCCAAAGCCTGCTTTTCAATTACAATGACCTCATTCTTGTTCTCGATTTCTCCTTCGAGTTGTTGAAGAAAACCCAGAAGCATATTCAAAGCCTTTTTCGCTTCGTTCACTTTAATTTGTATGGCTTTCACTGCAGCGCGCAATTGAAGAACTTCCTGTTGAAGGCCATACTGGGCGTCATCTCGCGTGAGTTCCACTCCAAATCGATATGTCCTATGTTCAAGTCGAGTTTCGGCTAACTTCATCTTGTTTGTTTTGTCCATCAATGCGTCCTCCAAATCTCGAATTTCCTTTTCAACTTTGCACATTTCTTGCAAGATCTTGATGAGCAATAATTATTTTATACTTATTTACGATTTCTGCACAACAATTTTATTTCTATTTTTATTTACCTTCTGGCGTTGATGAGTGAGATCACTTGCAGCTTTGGTAAGTTCATGCAGTCTTTTCCTCATTGCAAAGTCAGTCATCTCTTGCTGAGCACGAATATCATTGTATGTTTGGTCAACTGCCAGAAGCATGGCTTCTCGAAGCTTAACAGAGTTTGCAAGTTCACAGTCTGCTCGAAGTTTATTGTAACGACTTTGTTCTTCCCATGCCTGTGGGGTCATCATTCCATGAGGAACTCGAAGGGGGTCAGGACGAAACGCAATTTCAGAGGAACTTTCGTTCAAATTTAATAAATAGCGGTCAATATCCAAGGATATGATTTTCTCAGAGAGGTCTCTCAAAATATGTTGACGGACTTCTTGGAGTCGTGCCATTTGCTGCCAAGCTTCTTGGCCCTTCTTTTCCAAAATATTGCGAGTGTCCTTCAGTAGACATGTTTCCTGTTAGAGAGTATATAACAAGGGATTTTGAATCTTGCATGTACAATTAGCATGAAAATGTGAAAAACAGCATAAGCCAACGTATTGATATTGATTAATTGATTACTTTCGTCAGCTCTTCCTGTGCTTCATCGATTACATTATCCTTCCCTCGACGTTGACCACGAATACTCAAAATCTCATTGACAATATCCAGGTCAATCACTTTAGTTTCAATGGCTTGCTCAACAGCTTCTTTGGCGGCTCCAAGTTTTGCTATTTCCTTGTCAATAGTGGAAACAGTTTGTTCAAGGGCTACCCTCCAGTTGTCGATTTCCGTGATGCGCTCTCGAATCCTGTTATTATTTTTGTAAGTATCCCACCTGGCTTGTATTCCTGACTCATTACGAATAGAGCGACCTTCGTGCCGGATTCGTAACGTATCTTCCCGCTGTTGCTCAGCTTGGTTGGCGAAATTCCAGGTGAAAGTGTCCCAATCACTTTTACTCAGCCTTTCGGCTGGCTTTTCCATCCGACAAGTAATTTTTCCCAACATTGTCAAGCGAGAGGGACGTTATTTAAACAACAAAAGTAAATCAACTCAAAAACTGCTCGTGAGAAAATTTATAAATCCCTTCTGTATCAAATAGCATAAGATTTTAGAAGGTAAGGAGATTAGTTCGAATCTGTTTTCGGATTCTTCGTTCGTGAATGTAAGTTTGGGATGTTGTTTGGTCGATTTCAGTTTTTAGTTCCAGACTATTCCAGAGTTCACATGTATGTGTGAATTACGCTATGCGTAAGGATATTTATCAGATGATGAGCAAAAATGAAAGATACGTAAAGTACCATTGTCCTTTATTTTCAGTTCAAGCATTCCCTTGGTGACTTCAAAAGTGAGTACATTTGCATTTAGGCTTTACACTACACACGGCCAGTTGACGAGGATACGCAGGCATTTGTGAAGGGAGAATGATGACGCGGTTTCCAAGTTAAATAAATAATTTAATAATAATTTAATAAAGGGTAAGTTTTTTCCCCAGATAGTATTTTACTTTCGCATGGTTTTTGACGATTTGGAGGTTTTATTTCGTCGAAGTGTACCCTCCACCAGTGAAAAAATATAATTACTAGAAGATACGACGGTTTTAGATTTGGGGTTTTAATTGACACTTGTTATTTACAAAGCCGAAATTGCATGAAATTGTGACATTGGCCTTAATTGTTATCCCTTAACACATTTACATTTAAAGTAGATTTTAATTCAGTTTTCCATTTCAGAGGGAGGGGTTACTTCTTACATGGGCGTACTTCTTCTTATATATCTTTTTAGTTGATATCATTTATATCAACTGTTTTCCTGAGACTGCAACCTTTCCAGCCAAAAGAGTTGTACGCATTGAGGTACTAAATTATTACAACCAAATAGATTAAATTACATAGAGTGGACAGGTCCATGCAAATCAAAATTAGTTTTGATTGTTGTGTTATTCCGCCGAATTAAAATGAGATATGAAAATACATTGTAAATTTTCGTAGTCAAGGAAGGATATTCACGCGGAATAGCGAAAACCTGTCCTCTCCATGTTATGTTTAATGTAACCTCCTTGATTACAACTAGAGTGGCACAAACAAAGAGGTCTAATCAACTAGAGCGGCAGAAAATCGGTTTTCAATGCAAATCGCTTTTTAAAAAACGGACACAATACAATATGATTTTTT
>JAHZNA010002759.1:0-14204 GCA_027743935.1 Sinodicranocentrus sp. ZH6
TAAATAAAGTCACTGGGACATTTTTAACTGCAACATTTTCTACTGATGACATCACTTTATTACACGACGCAATTTTCTTGCAAATTCGTACCATCAGTGTTGGATACTCTACTGGGTGCCAACTCAGCATTTTCTTTAGCTTTCCCTTATTACTTAAACTACAGAGGTCTTTGTTGTGCATCATATTCGACATATTTGATAGTTGCAAATCTAGTCGACTGTATGCAATCATTCCAGTCAAATAAACGTCTTCAAAGGGGAAAATCGGTTGGTCAAAGCTTGTTTCATAAATGGCCTTCACAACATTTCCACTCAAAATGTAGCAAGGACCATTTAAATACGGGGGAAACACTTCGTCATGCCAGTTTAGCCTTTCCCTTTCCAACTCATCGATATACCATTTAGAATCTGGGTCAGGGTCGATAGTAGCATTGACAAATTTCCTCCCTCCCAAAAAGTATGTTTCCGGATCGCTAGGATCATAGGGTAAAGTAACGCCGTCCGAAAGTGATGTTGATGAAGGTGTCGATAGTGAAGCTAGATTTCTGTAATATGGCGTGCCCTTCAGCGCAGTAATGATATTCGGTAAATGGAGGAAAACGTCATGGTCGGTTTTTACAAGAAATCTTGGTGCCGTTTCCTCAGTATATGTGGCATTGTACCATTTCAAAAGTCTCAACATTTTCCCTGGCAGTCGGTAGTAGCCCTCTTGAAATAGATCGACAATCAGATCATTATAAATCCTTTGTTCTTCTTCAAGGGTCTGAGACAAAAATGAAATGATGACTGATCAAAATTTAAGCAATGCACAATTATACTTTAAATCGCAAGAGCTAAAATAAAACCCTATACCTTAAACAGTTGCACGTTGGTCATGTCATGGAATCCAATAATGAAGAATATCCGACTGTTGTACATGTCAGCCCATTTCCCCCACGTCTCACGAATCGTTTGCCTATGCTTAAAGTACTTTGCCATACTTGTTACAGCTATGACTGCAAAAGGTCTCGTTTCCTATTTACAACATATTTTCATTAGTAGTTATGAGTTATGTGATGCTTTTTTAAAAAAAAATAAACGATAATTTCGGTTCGTTTACCACTGATGATGGTTCCATTAGGATCGTACTTTGATTTGGTCTAACAACATTAAAAACGTTTGACGATCCCATCATTTCCGATATGGAAAAGTTTCTGTGCTCTAAGGGATCTTTTATGTTTTTCGCTTGGAGAACTTTCATTTGTCTAATGGACGGAGACGTAAATATCGCTACAAGAAATATTAAAAACGTAGAAGCTAGAAGTGAGTAAACTACAAACTTGATGTGGATCCTGATCCTCATGGCGGAGTTGAAAGCTATGTGTATCGAAAATGTTCCGTTGTTTTTTAACATAAAGTATGGCTGTTTTGTGATGGTTTTGTTAGCTTTCCATTTTCACGATTTGAATTTGCACTTAATTTTCACGACTTCTTATGGTTACTCTGTCCAATCATGAAATCTAAGTTCTTCATGCTTGTTTGTCGTTTAAAGCACAAAAAAGTACTGAATTAAAAATAGGATTTCACGTGAAAGTCAAACTGACAAAATATCGAGCGTCACTAAAATTTCCCAGACACATTGAAAGTAAAATTAGTGGAAGGAAGAATAAATTCATATGAAAGGAGCCACGTTTTTCCCCACTACCCAGTGAGAAGACACTTTGCAATTTGCGACATCAGTCATGGAAATTATATGGGCCACTGAAAGCAAAATGGGCAGAAATAATGAAGTAGCGAACTAACACACACTACACAACTGCGTCACCGGAAAACAACAATTAGTGAAGATTGGAAAATCCAGATTAAAAGATCTGAATCGGCCATTCGCAATTTGCTTTTCAAATGACTTCAAAACCCATGCAATTGCAATGCAACTTTACAGCTATTAGTTGGCGTTGTCTCCTTATCCACACATTGCTGGATTTAGTGTTAAACAGAACGTATACGCATCTATGCTTAATTGATTACAATTACCTTCAAACAGTGGAACTCTTTGTGAGGTGCAACGGTAAGGAGCGGATGATTGTATCGAAAAACACTCTGCAAATTATTATTCTGGCTCTCGTCTCTATAATGTAGCTTCTATGTAGATTTGGATCTACCAAGCTTCTCCATGAAGTCATTTTCAAACGTACCACAAAGTAGAATATTTTCGGCAGATGCTTCTTCCACCTGCCTTTCTCATCATCGCTAGTTTTTATTCATAAGTGGATAATAGTCCATGCCAATTCATTTTATGCTTCCACAAGACTTCATTACATTTCAATACGAGTACCGACACCGACTGATTGTGAGCAGTATTTACTGCAATTGAAAAACAATTTTTGGGGTTGCAAACAATGAATTTGCTTTATAAGCACTAGAATATAGTGGCGTTGTGATGCAATCTGTAATGCATGAGTAATTTTTAGAGCATAAACACAAATATGTTATTCCAAACAAGGAAAAATGGGAACTCCAACAAAATTACATTATTTTCGCTTTATCCATGACTAATGCTCGTTCGGCTCCTGGCTTTTTTAGTCTTGAAATGAAAACGCGTAATTGGAACTGCGAAAAGTTCATGTTACGAGAGGTAATTATTTTATCATTTAATTTCTTTATTAGTTTGGCATTTTGCTTATTGCACAGGAATCTGTATTCTGTAAGTTACAGCTATACTTGTATAGTTTTTAAGTACAATCGCTCACAATCGATATTATAAGATATCATGAGTAAAACATAATAGACAGAAGACTACTTCATTGTTTCCTTGTTTCAGAGATATTTTCACGTGTGCTATTCTTGGTACTATATCAAAGCTTGATCTTTGAAGTCCATCCAATTGACTATTTGAAAAGACAATAAAATCCAACCGTGATATGGTATTGACGAGAAAATTCGACTTCAGACACATATATACGATGAAAGGGCATAATGTATATTTTTATCATTTTGTAAAGTTAGGTTACGTATATACCAGGTAATCATCGATCTACTTAAGTCAAAATCTCTGTTTGGCAATGAGTATTCATCCGGAAGATGGTACAGAAAATGGGATGGAAGGGTACATCAATATGTTTTCATAAAAAGTTCGAAAATGGCTTGGTTCTAGAGAATACAGTGCCAAACTGAATATAAAATGTGCGACAGTGCGACTACAAGAGTTCCTCGCACTTTCAAAACTAATCAAGCTTCTTGTGTCTGTTAACTTCAACAGCCATTTCGATAAGATTATTTCCGAGATGAAAATCAGAAGCCACTATCATACAGTTTGAATACCAGTTTTGTCTCTGAAACCAATATGTCAGTGGGATATTCACTAATTCGGCGAAACCCCGTAAACCATATCTTGGTTTTGATAGGTAATCGATTGGCTTTGGTGTTATTTCAGCCATAGCAGACCAAAAGTAATCCGTTTCCTTACTGTTAATTAATTTGTCTGCCAAGTATTTTTCCAAGTCTCCACTCTTCCGTTTGTTCCCCCATGCCTGGAAAAATATAAAAAATTTAGGTACAAAATTACAGAACCGACAATATCTTTTGTCAAACGTGCAATCGTGTCAGTATGCAAAGGGAAACTTACGTGCACAAGATAGGGCCATAGGTATTCGTTAAGACTAGAAATTGAGCTCTCAGCATAGGTTACAATGATAGTCTTGTTAGCCCGCCACATCATATTCGGAGTTAGCTGACTAGCAGGTACATTTTTCGTAATTAAATATTTTCCAATTACTTTCCAGAGAAATTGAAACAATTCGTCGTGAATTAAACGTGAAGTAAAACCAATAGGGAAGCCGTGGAAGTCCAGGAAAACAATCTCTTTCGTTTCTTCAGCGAAACGTTTAACGTCCTCTAACAAAGTGATTAACGGTCTGATACGGTATTTGTCGTGATTTACCCAGAATTTTTCAGGAGTTGACGGGTAGTGCGCCACGCGAACGTCCAGGTAGCGAATTCCATGGACCAACTGGTCGTAAATTGAATCTTCTTGGCTATGATGATACAATTAAATAATAATTAAAAGTTAATTGGTTAGAAAGCATGCATTGCAGCTCAAAATTTATTTCAACTCACCATATGTAATATCGTACATATATATTTTCACATCGCACCGGGTCATACTCCATCCAAGCACCAGCATCATGAGTTCCTGGAATCATTAATGAAGTCAACGGAATATCTCCAATAACATTTCTAAGTTCCCTCATCCAGTGAGGTCGAATTCGAAAAGAGTTGCTCTTGAGGACCAGCCACGAAGAGCTTGTTTGAGATCGACGCATGTATGCGATCCACCAGCCAAGACAAACGTCCCCTTTTGTCGATAAAGGTTTGCGTTCAAATCGTACAGTAGTCCGATGATATCCTCGAGGGTTATCAACTTCCACTGTTTCTCTGGCGAGTTCAATAATACTGGCTTTTCTACTGCGTGCGTCTTTATCTTCATGATCACAGTCAAACAGCGCCACCACATCTCCAGATTGGTGGTCTTCAAAATTATTCCAGTTCAGTTCAAGCCGCCTATCCAAATTTCTTGCATGCTTGCCATATTTTGCTACCCCTGCCACTGAACAAACCGTAATAAAAACTTCTGGCTCTTGAAACAATGCTGAAACATGGGACAAACAACACATTAATTAATTAAAATACAAAATACAACAACACACAAACACATCAAAAGTGAAGCTTTTCGAAATACCTTCAACCTACCTTGAGTTATCATGATTGTATTTTGTGAAGTTGAAGCAGTGACAATTATAATACTGTATGTATTGTTTTCGTTACGAGGAGGTTTAAATCCTAGGCCGATTTTCCTGTCTTTATTTGTGTTTTACAATTATTTTTGTACAGTATTTAGCAAGGTTGATTTATCTTTTTTTTGTATTGCACATCAAACAATTATCGATCATGTCGGTAGTAAAGGTGGCCATCCATAATTTCGATTAGGATTCCAACTTAAACCTCCTATTGTTTTCAACATTGGCACATTGGAACCCGCTGGGACGAAAATAGAACCTAATTACAACTATAATATCCCATTTACAAATTTTCTTAGATTGTCGGAAGCAGACTGATATATAAATTCCCTTAAATATCTGTAAAAAGTCTCCTGTTTACTAATACATCAACTTTAACAATTTTCGACTCAAACAAACTGATGCGATTTACAAGTCTCTATTTATGACTTAATTTCTTTAAAAAACTAATCCGTCTGATAAGCATTATTTGATAAAACTTTAAATTTTGACAAAATCCGTACTACAAATTTCCTTCAGCCAATATAAAATTCTCCACTTAAAATTTAGACAAATAAATCATTCCCCTCTCGATCCCCAATTATTTACAAAACTTTTGAAAGAATCCGATCCAATATAAACAAACAAAAAAATATTATCACGTGCAAGATATCAGCTTGCAGAGCAGATGATTGTAGTGGAAGATATTTTTTGATGAGGTTGTTGGCAGCTAGCAGCAGTAGCTATTTCTCACAATGAGATGAGAATCTGCAACTTTTACTCACACGTCTCGAAACACAAGAAGGTTTCTTGCCGTGATTTCCCAAAAGGTTGTACATGCACCACACACGTTGCAATCAAAGGACAAGATACATACGATACAATCCGTGTTCTCCTTGTGTATCTACCTATTCAGCTGATTTTTAGTAGTCTGTAAAGATTAGAAGATAAAAAAATCTAAAGGATATCTGAAGATCATTCACATGTGCACGCTGCACCCACAAAGACACGCACTGGGAAATGGTAAATTACATAAAATGTGTAGTTTCAAATGTTCATTAAAATTAGCGCAAAAGCTGCGTGGAGAAACTAGAGGGATAGTAGATAATGAGGATTATGAATAAAGGCACAAAGTACAACTTTTGAGAGAGTAACCAAAGTTCAATTTTATGAAGTTATATATCTGTTTATATTTGTTGTATGCATAATGTATACACATCCTTATCAAACATTCACACTCACTCATATTCTCATTGCATGATTATGTGCGCACAGCACAGTGATGATAATATTGCAGGTTCTTTATACATTATGCATGGTACAAGATGACAATTTTTTTTAGTATACGTAGTTGTTAGGCATAAAATATCCTGTCCTTTTTTCATTCTGTAATTCTGTGCACAATTTCATTCATATCCTGTTCTCTCTGGGTGAGACAGGCTGAAAGAGATAAAGCTCAAATGAGGAGAGATGTGATGGTGATTGAAGTGAACTTTAGTTTTGCAACTTGGGCAATTTTTCACATTCCACAAGAAAATGCACGCTGAATTCTTTATGACCACAAAAGAGCATGCAGAAAAATGCACATTTTAGAGAGAAGCTAGAAGCTAGAGTCGATGAAAGGATGGTTTGCTTGTGTGTGTGCCTAAAGCTACATAAAAATAATAATGCTATGTGTAAATTCTGTATGCAATCCACGGCGGCATAAACAGGGATCTTATGAAATCTCTTGAATAATATAGCTTATATTCAACAAGCTGACAAAATAGCCATTGCAGACATTCCTCTTTGATGAGAGTGGTAGAAGAAAAAAAATGTTTGTTTTAGTCTTGTTTTCTTGCCATTTTCGCTATGAACTAGAAACCATAATGTTGTACATAATAATGCGGTTAGTGAGGACAAAGATAAATATGTTGAGCTTAAGTTTATGACGGGAATATATAAAGCCACCTTGTAAAGTCCAAACAAAATAAATCTTATAAAGACACAACCAAGGTACACGTCTAGTATGTTAATTTAGTTGGGATATTAACTGCAATCGGTAATAGCAAGCAATTTTACACACTACAGTGCATTCTACAGAGTTGCTAATAAACCTATGAGAAATGGGCTTCCTCGCAAAGTATGTTATCACAATATCCACTTTTCTTCTAAATAAACCTGAGTTTTTCTCATGGACTATTAGCTGCACTAATGAACATGAGGATTTGACTACGCTTTTATTACTAACTTCCCCTTCATACCGCTTTATTCTTTGCACTTGTAGATGTGCAAAAGATTACTGTATACCTAACTAGCTTGCGTGTTTATCATGATGTAACGCAAACCTTTTTACCAGATGTAAAGCCTCATTTGCAATTTGCAACCGCAACAAATGAGACAAGAATGAGTCACCGGGGCATTACAAGGTTCATTTTAGTCTATATTATTACTGTCAATATCGTCATAAAAGCCTGATACACCTGCCAAAAAAATCAAAAACAATAGAGCACCAGCCAACTTTCATTTTTTCCTAATTTCCTTTTCCTCTGCCAAGAAAAATGTATTGCCTTGAGTTACTTAAAGCGTGCTCTGATGAGGGAGGTTAAAGAGAAAAATAAACGGTGATGAAAGAATAAAGTAAATAAATAGAGTGTGTATTAGTATTATACAAAAGCTTCTAATTTGCATTTTGCTTTATATTATGCCAGTTTTCGCAAGCCTTGAGGGAAGTGTGTAGAAAATTTATGAAGATCAAGAGTGCTGCCTATATATACAAATACAAATTGCAAATAATTTAATGTGTATCAAGCATGAGCAGAAGAAATATATATTTTCTCAGCAAGTTTAGTTGCCAGAAGCCGTTTTCATTTCCTAAATAAGTAAGGAGAGAGTGTGATTCCGAGAAAAAAGCAATTTTCTCCTTTTCCCCAACAACTTACAGCAAACTCACCTATCCTTTTCCCAAAGACAAAGTAGTTTGTGGCAAAATTAATTAAAAAACACACACACTCACGAGCCACCGTCACGGCATCCTGTAAATTGAATAAGACTCAATGGTGAGGAACAAATTATGTTCATGTGCTTCCGTTTGAAGTTAATTGTATGGAAATGAACTTTTCTCTTAGCTTCTCCAAGAAACACTCAAGTCTGCAAGTAATTACAAACACGAGAGAAAGAAGAAGCAAAAAATCTTCTTTCTTCTCGGCAAGCTTTTTTTGCCTGTTCGACCCAATCCGTAACTTTGGTCCTCCACTTATGCCCTGGAATTTTCTCTCCTCTTTTGGCTAGAGATTGAGGGTATTTGTTGTGCAGGCTGGAATTGCATTATTCTTCTAAAATATGGAACTATATGTAGACTACCCTAAGAAAACTAATATATATTGCATAAGAAAAATATGCATTACCTATACACACATCTCTTTTGTGCGAGCTCAAGCATAAGTAAAACCAACTTCACTATGGAATTTCTCTCCAGCTTCTCCAGCGCAGGCCATTGAGGAGAAAGTGGATCCGAAAGGGTATGAACGTTTCAGTAAACCGTATACTTTAGATTTCTTCCGTGTATGTTTTTATCCACCTCTATAGAGCATGCACCCGTCCCTTTACCCACTGTATACTCCAATTACGTTTTCTCCACAACACTATCCTCTTCTCGAGGAGGACGGGTTGGAGATGAAAATGAGGATGGAAAGTGCTCTAGAATTCCATGTATTCTCATAACTCCCGTTCATACATGGGATATCCCTTATTTCGTACTCGGGGCATGAAGTGAATGGGTTATCAAGCGGAAAGTAGGACTGGAGCATTTGCACTCTGTGCAATCTAATTCTTACAAAGGGAAACATAACCTATCTTCGAAAATATGGAGCCGGGAGCCCTTTCTCACACTGAATGTGTTGGAGATGATGATGATGATGACGGGTCTGGTATCAAAGTATGTTTGCTCAAGGCAGAACTTCAATGGGAATGAAGAGTGACAAGGGAAGTGAGGGACTTTTTCCCTTTCAAGTCCCATTTTAAGTGGGGAACGATGTTACTTTGTGAAGTAGCATATTTTGTGAGTTCAAGCAAACTCTGAATATTTGACGGAGGACAAAACTGTCTTGTTTCCTATCATTACCTTATATGGAGCGTGATGAAGGGTAAACTGTGTAAAATTTCATTATCCCATTTCCTCCTCTGGACAGAGTGACACGAAAGAGTAATAACAATTTTCGCAATATTTTGTTTCCCTTTGCTTCCTCTTCAAGGTAAAAGTGCACTAGAGAAGGTAATGAAAACTAATTGTACGCCTCCAACACACGTCTCCAATGATGACAGGAAAGGGAATGGAAAAATGAGTATGAAAATGGATTATGAAATCGTGTAGAAAATAAACAAGCTTTTCTCCACGTTCGCACATGGCATGATTTTCAAATAAGAATTTATTGGAAGAGCAATGAAATAATGTGTAATAGGGTTGATTCTTTTATGTACAAAATTTATGTCCGCACTGCAGAAGAGAATCTTCTTTTTTGTCTTATTGTTTACAATATGACAAAGTAGGTTACAGACTTTTCCACAATTTCCAGCTTTTACTGCCAGGGTACAAAGTGAGAAGTTGAGTAAATGGATATGCATATTTCCCAGCATTCCATTTTCCTTTTCATCTCATTCATTCCATTCCTATACGTGGAAAATTATGGTGGAGGGGAAAAGACAGAAAATTTTATGCAAACAACCTCGAGTCATGTCGTCATCTTGCTTTTTCCCTCAAAGACACACACACACACAGCTTGAACATCTCCCAAGATAATTTGTTTTTTTCCTCCTTTCGAGATCCCCCGAATGAGATTCGCTTTTAGCGTTATATTTGCATAAGAGGAATATTCATACAGACATAAATTACTCTGGAATGAGCCATACATCATTCTACGAACTGTGAGTTATGCATAAAAAGTAAGAGAGCGTTTTTATCCAGTTTGTTCCAGTAAAAGGAGGACAAGATGGGCTACTCTTGCTTTATCAAATCAACCCATACATATAAGCCTCCTTCCCAAAACCAGCTCAGGAAGGAAGAACTTGTACTAAAATAGTATAATGTTACATTACAAGTAAAAAAAAACTGGAGTTCTCCATAAAACAAAAAAATGTATGAGAACAATTTTCAGTCCATTCTCCTTTCAAGTTTTACTCCCTTTTAAGTCCTCTACAAAAACAAAAGTTTCCTCCATTTTTGAGCGCATTCCCCTTTTTTAAACGTCATTAGGCTCATTTAGATGAAGAGAAGATACTGTAGTTTTCTCAATGATTTCTGGAATGATGGTTCCACTCGAATGGTCGTTTTCATCTAAAGTGCCGCTAGTTTTCCCAATAATTGGCAATTTCCCTTTTTCTCCAACTTCCCTACTCCTCCTTTGGTCAGCTCCCTTGGCTTTCTTTAGCGTGGCATTTAGGTTTCCTCCTTCAGGTATAGGTTTGTAATTGGGGCACTCGTACCTGGATCGATGTACGCAAATGTCTCCGTTGAAAATATACTCTGTTTGACATTTCAGCTCTCGCTTCTCTCCTCCAATGCAGTAGTAGTATGATTCGCAATTACTCTTGAAATCCTGGTAGAATCCATTTCCCTTTTGGGAGCACGTCCCCACCTCCTCACTCTCCGGATGTAACATCCCTGTAGCATCAGCAGGATGAATGCATTTCCCTGACAGGAATACTTTTCCAGCATCGCATTGTAGCTCCACAACTTTGGCTTGGTTGAAGCAGTAAAAGTATTTGCCAACATTTCTCTTATTCGAGTAATACCCATTTGATTTGTCTTTGCAGTCATTGATGATGTGGTGGCCAGCTGTAGGACAGTCATAGTTTTCCTGGCATCTTTTCCCATTAAATTTTATACCGTTTGGACAAACGTATGTGATTTGAAAACCTGCCGCACAAAAGTAGTAGCTGGAACAACCCGATCCAAAGTTTTGATAGTAGCCATCTGCCTTGTTGGAGCAATTGTCTTCGTCATCATCTCCAGGATATTGGCTCTTATGCTTGTGATTCACATTCCCATCGCTAATAGACATTTCTCCATGAGAATCATGCTCTAAATTCGGTTTACGTGATGCTATTATAGATGAAGCAGTGGTCGTCGACGAGCTTGTTGTTTCTACTAAACTTCTTGTGGAAATGGCAACTGCTCCATCACTAGATATTTGTTGTGGTCCTAATGATCCCTTCTTGGAAATAGAGCCGGCTAGACTGTTTTTACTACTGGAAAAGATGGAATGAGATGCAGAAGCTTCTAGTTCTGTTGATGTAGTCGTGAAGAGAAGTGGAGGAGGTGGATGATGAGATACTTTATTGTTGTTCGGAGAAGGATGAGCTTCAATGATGCAGCCCACGCGAACCACTAAAACTAAGAATAAAAATAAAAACAACAATATTATTCACCATTTCAGCATTCAGACAACCTCGTTGAGATCATTAAAATTTAAATCAATTATTCTCTAGCAATCCTCTTCCCCCTACATTGCTTTCATTCTGAGAAAATCAAATGACTGCGTTGTAAGAGAGAGGGAGAAAGAGAATCAAATTGACTGTCGCTCATAAATAAAATAAAGTTTTATTTCCACGGCTTTATTCAACTACACTGGAAATTCCAAAAGGATCATAATGATACCCAACTCCCTGTAATTTTCTTCCGTTACATTTCCCTCGACTCTCGCCAAAATATCCTATTTCACATGTTACGTAACAATCCTTTTGATTTTTTATCACGACTTGCCCACTACGTTGTTTACCCTTCAACCTTAGCCGGAATTCGTATAATTTTCAAGTTGGCAATGCTCAGCATATCTCTTTCGCTGAAAGAAGTTCATTACCTGACTTGAATGCTATTGGACATGACATGCTATAAAAAAATTCGGCACGCGAACGTGCCGACTTGATGATGAGTAGTCTGTGTGTGAGCCGACGACTCACGTCCACTTTTTGACTTGAGTGCATCATTATAATCAGGAGGAGACAATTGAGTGTTCGTTTCGTGTTGTTTTTATGTCTGGTTCGAGTCGAAATTTGAAGATCCTTTATGCATTGTGGTGGTGGTGGGGATACTCAATACTGGTATAGGGATTTTTACAAATGTATAACTTGTGTGTGTGACTTTTATATTTATTGTATGTACATTTTTTAACCTACGTCAAGGATCTTACTCGCATGATTGTTCTTAAGTAGGTGCAATGTAATAAAAATGGAGTTTATTATTAAATAGTAATCGTTTTCAGCTGACAAGGAACACGGATTCGGACTGCCTGTTGTACGCCATTATTTTGACTCCTTTTTTACGTAATATATATCGTCATGATATACAAATCATGCTTAGGGGATTAATCCACATGAACAACGACACGGAGAGCGGAGAGCAGAGGAAATATAGCGTAAAAAAGGTAATATTGATGATTGGGTAGGAAAAAATTGTATTATTTGAACATTATGGTTATTTTAGCTTTGTGCTGATGACTTTGAAATTCCTTCAAAGGTTGATACTTTTGTGGAGGATATATATGTCGTCGTAAGTTACGTATATGGTATGAGAATATTGTGATCGTGACTTGACAGCCAAACATGAGTGAAAAAAAGAACTTATGAGAAAAGTAAAGTACACACGGATAAGGACATTAGTGGTGTGCTACTATATACGAAAAAGGAATACATATGTGAAAATATTTTTTTTCTATACACGAACGTATCATCTTCATCATCATCCGCGTCGTATATCCCATATTACATAAAAGTAGCATCTTTTACTGGAAAGCTCAATACGTAAAAGATTCCCATATCCGGGTTCATCTTCGACTCTTGTTAGTAGGCTACCAAAAATCAAGTCTGTGAAGGAATCCTAACAGTTCTTGACGGTGTATGAGAACGTGGAGAAGAGCGAAAGATATTTTTCAGCAAATATTGTACCAGCACGACAAGTCAAATGAATCTCGAAAAAGATGAACATTTTTCGTGAGAAAAATCCGTACAAAACGGAGTTTAGACGAGATAGTGTGTAGTTTTGTAATAAATAGTCATGTCCTGCAGCTAATTATTTCAGTAATTAATTGACTTTAGACAGGAGATTAAAGACATCACACGTTCTTCACGATGAAATTATCTAATCCAACTGCTTCTGTAGATCTTAACGTCCAATTTGTTATCAGGATTTTCTATATCATGAATATTCATACATGTGGGATATATACCCACTAGGTAAAAACGGGAGATATATAGGATTTGCAATTTTTTCTCATCATCATCATCACCGCACAATATATTAGCATTTTATTATCGCACTTCGCAATCAAATCCAATAGGATTCCATATATTTTTGGATATTATGTGGTTGGTTTCTCAAACGTAAAAACTTTCCGGATGTTGAATACACACTATTTCTCACAAGGGAATATATTATTACCTATACACACAGTGGTCATAACGTAAACCACCTCATTAAAATTCCTTTTGCGAAGAAAAACTCACCAAAAAATGTTGGAATTTCTGCGAAAAATTTCAGCATTGATGATGACAGACGTGTTCTCCTCAATAGTAATGATTCTCATGGAGGAGGATTTTTGCGCAAATTCTACGTAATTTTATCCTTTGGTATTTTTTCTCCCTCTCTTTTATGAATATACATCATGATAGTTTACAATGAGAAATGCATCATGTCATGTCACAATCAATGCCGGATGTTCGTTTTTTTGTCAAACTTGTATTCTACGTGAAACAGCCTCAAGCCTACCTAAAAAGTCGTGAAGAGGATAATGGGATATTGTGAGTGGGAATTTTCGGTAGTTTCAAGTTGCCCCAAGACAAACTTTTTTTTGCAAATATGCAAAACTAAAAAGGTCGTTTTCGGGCTTCCCGTCGTGAATAAATGAGTTATGCTGCCAATTAGTTGGTCGTATCGATTACTGGTTTCGACAATCACAAATCCTTACAGATACAAATATCAGGATGTGTGCCTATTGTATTGAGTACAAAGCTGTACAAAAGATGTTCTGCCGGTTTTCGTCAATTTGACAACAACGCATTTTTTTGCCCATTTGTGCGTCTTAAGGAAAATGTCAGTTGTTTTGTGATAAACACTTGGAAATATGTTTACTTCACGGGCAAGCTCATATTATTACGTGTTTAGGATTTTCCCAAGAACAGGGCATGTGAAAAATGTTTGTGAAAATGTTTGCAAAAAGGGTAAAACCCTAGTTTGGGGATTCCAGACCCCGACATAAGCCAACCTGCTCCATATCTGTCAAAGTGACATTGTCTAAGTAAGCTGCCTAACCAAAATGCTGTGCTTGTTATAGCTAGTTTAGAAAATGACGGATTGCACCTCCACCTTTTCCGTGCAGTTGTTTTATTTCGCTAGCTTAATAAAAAATATCTGTCAAGGATATTTCTGGCTTTTCCAGAAAGGAGTGAATCATTACCGGGAATAAATCTCCGGGACAT
>JAHZNA010002760.1:0-34678 GCA_027743935.1 Sinodicranocentrus sp. ZH6
ATATAGGGAAAATTCTGTTCAGATTTTTCCTCATAAGGATATATGGAGATTTGAAAATTGTAGACCTGAGTTACCCTCAGTAACTTTGTATTTTAAATGGACGATTTTTAACAGTTCACGATAAACAAATATCAAAATATGTCATGTTCAGGTCCCATAAGAATGCATGGGGAAGCTGTTTGTAGAAACCGGTTTCCCTCAGTAACTTTGTATTTTAAATGACTGAGTTTTTCATAGTTTCTACAAACAATATCATTTTGTAACTATTTTGGACCGAGCTCGCTCCTTCTATCCTTCTCCCTTATTCTAAGGGGGCAACCAATATTTTAGAATATTCACTAACGTAAGCAAATTGCAAAAATCGATCAAATTAATATAAAGTAACTTAGAAACAAATTCCAGCCGAACTCTTCAAATTATCTCGGCGACACCACTTTTATTATTATTGTTACAAAAATTATTCTTACTTTTCGAATAATTTATATTCAAGAGCATGCATACTACTTAAATGAAAAAACCTCAGATGAATAAGAAAAAATACATTATCTAGCTACATAAAAAGATTTTAAAGAAATAGCCAATTTTACTACCAAAGGCTGAACAATTTCATTTGAAGAAGTCCTAAAACTTTATAAAAATATACATCCGCTTTTGCTTAATTCCATTTCGTTCGTTGTCGCTTTTCAGTAATACACCGTTATTGATCCTTCACCTCTCTTTCATCTGTACCTTTCAATATATTTGCATAAGAGATTTACGCCTCCAGGACACGAATAGAAAAAAACAAGCATCATGGCAGATGTTGAAGTAGAGAACGACAATGATGGGTCAGCAGAAAATCAGGAAGATTTGATTAATGTTGAAGAAGAAGACGAAGAATACGAGCACGGAGATGCATTTCCGTTTGACATTGACGTATTTATTCGAAAACTCAGGGAAAAACCTAAGTTCCCTGCGGAAGGGACAGACTGTGGGACAACATGGCCTAAGAAATCATATAAAGACTTCAAGGCACCTGTTTCTAACAGGTATTTGTCTGTTAGAAATTAGTGTGATTACTCTTAACTTTCAAACGCATATGCCTAATCTTTTGATTTCTTTACAGGTTATCCTGTCATTCTCTTTCATCCTTAGACCTGTTAAAAAAATTAATTCCCCTTCCGGAGGGGTCTCTTCCTCCCCTAGCACTTCCATCATGGCATCACATGCCTATCGAAAAGAAAATACCAATGGTGCAAGCACCGAATGGATTATTCTATTACACTAGAGGGAAACTCTGCCAAAAAGTAAAATTGTCAGCTTATTATACTTACATGCTCAAAAAATATGCAGAATAGCTTATTTATTTATATATTGCAAATAATATCTTCTCGATTTTTCCTTGAGTAGCTACATAGGAATCCCATACTGTACAGTTTGTACGATCCATTTAATATAGAAAGAGTTGTTGGAGCTCCTTACACGGCTTTACACGATCCTCACGTCAAGTCCCTTTTATATAATCCACTAACTCATGGAATACTTCTTCAACAAGGATTCATTAATGAATCAAATGAAGTATTATGTTCCCTCAAAGAATTCAATAGATTTAGAGAATATTTAAAAACTCTTTACTGCGATCAAGTTTGGCAATCCATCGGAGCGGACGTAAGTCAACATTTTATACATTTTGCAAGTGGTAGAGTGGAAATTTAGGAATATTATATATATGAACGACTGATGATTGATTTCCATGAACCCTTGTGGCTCAGGAGGCAGTTTGGAAATATGAGAGAGATCAAGTCCGTACATTGCTGCGAGCTGAAAGCCAAGCCGAGGGACGAGAAGCTAAAGTTGCGGCGAGGATTGCAGCAGCGAAAAAATTCCAAGCTGACGCCGCTGAATTTAGAATAAAAAAGTAGATTAAAATAAATTTAATGATTATTTATACCGTAGCTTGAAGTGCTGCATATTCATTACAGAAATGTATCTGGTAATGTAGTATCATACATTACGCATCGCATAACTATCAAATATCATTGTTTTAGACAGCAACACATCGACCAAATGGCTGAAGCCAGGTTGCGACAATGGCGTAGTGAGAGGGAAAGGAAGTTATTAGAACATATAATGATGAGTATTGAAGAAACAAGAAGAATTAGAGAGAAGTTACAGGCACTTTACGATCTAAGGTTAGAGAACAGGCGGAACATTATGACTAAGTCTGCTCGAAAATTACTGGAAACCGAGGAGCGGATGAAAAACGACAGGGCTATGATGCAGGCGGCATACAATAAATTCGTACGTACAACTACTTGTTAGGATGTTTTAACTATAATTTTGCGTAACGGTAATATTTCTTGCAACATAATGAATGTTTTGCCCAGCTTCTGGAATGGATACAGTCAAAATACGTTTATTGTTATGAAAAACTTGTCGAGAAAAACGAATTGCAGGATGATCTCAGAGCAAGTCAGAAGTATAGAGGGAGAAAACGACAACAACGACTGGAGAGATACAGAAAGGAAATGCGTAAGACCAAATAGTTATTGAATCAGATTAGTGTTAAAGGCTTAGTTAGAGATTTGTTTAATAACTTGGTCATATAATTAGCTCACATTATGGAGAGGAGAAAGGCTGAAGCGGCACGAATTCTCGCGATTGTAAGAAAGTTTGCCATGAGATGGCTCGATAAGTATGTTTCAGTTTTGCATATATTGCATATATAAGTTGTGATTGTGTTACTGGTCCTGCTCACAAATGTATGACTGTTTCAATTTTGCTGTACTCGTAGGGTTCGAAAAAGGCTAAACGCCCCTAAAGATGTCAAACATGAAAGTTGTTGGATGGGACAAAGCAAAAGTGTACTAGATGACACTGTTAAATATCTCAGACAAGAAAGCGGCTATGGTAAGTTCAAGCTGTGTAAAGTATTTTATACTCTTGAAGATATATGAATTCAAACTTTTGCCGTCGTTTTCGTTTTTGTTTCTAGAAAAATTGGATGATTTCATTCTAAACATCATGAAACTGAAAAAGCAGATTCAAGCTCAGATAGAACTCGAAGAAGCGGAAGAAGCTGCTGCTGCAGCAGCAGCAGCCGGCGGAGGAGCTGAAGAAGAGGACGAAGGCGATGACGCTGAAGCTGAAGCTGGGCCTGCGGAAGTAAAATAAAATATTTAAAAGAACATGCAAAGAATGACAGTATAACATTCAGTGTAATTCAATCACTGATGTGTATGATTGCTTGATATCATCATAATCTACGTATGCTACGAAAATGTACTACAAGACATTAAAACTATTTATTTTAAAATTAGTTTCATTTTAGATTTTTATTTCGATATCACTATAAAAAATCACTAAAAAATACATGCATAAATAAGGACGATAACTTATATTTATATCTGAACATTGGTATCACAAGTTTGTTAAATAATACTGCTGTAAGGTTGGGGGCATTTATGCCACTTTCATTATTCATTCAGTTTGCAGCCCGTTATAGCATTGATTTTCCTCTTATCCCAATAGGAAAGTTTTAAGTTCCCCCAATCCGGTACATTATACCCTTGGATCTGTAATCAGAATAAAGAGTTTATACGAATTACTTAACTCGTGCTTATTATTTTAGCACATTTGGGTTCTTGCAAGATCAAAGTCCCTAAGTGAAGATCGTTATTGCTGTGCTTTATTTATTCTGCTTTCTTTCGCTTTCCTAACACTAAGCATACATTTTTTTTTAATTTTCTCACCTTTGATGTAAGGGTTGGTAGATTTGGGAAAGCTGAGAATGCAAATTTTCCATAGTGCATTACACTGTCAAAGTCATAAGGACCAAATGCAGAACTTCCATGCGCGATTCCGAAGACATTTTGCAATCCTAATTAACCAATAGATTAAATCCATTACGTATTTCACAGGAAAAAAGATTACCGAACTCATAAAGGCATAATCTCATTTTGTTAATTGGATATGTAAAATATATATAAAATTTTAGACAATTACCAGACTGCACATTAGGATTATGAATGTTGATGTACTGATTACGGTCAGGACGAGATTGTTCGTGCTCGATTCCTAACGTGTGCATCATTTCATGGATAACCGTTGCAATGGTAAGGCATTGTGGGTCGGGGTTCAAAGTTAACAGTTGATATCCTCCACGCATCCCAACAAAGGCTTGCCCACACCCAACACCTACATTCTTCTCTATGTACACGTAATGAGGATGCTTTTGCGGTTGCTGATTCCGAACAGACTCGCTAAGAAGAGTGACGGGAATACAGGAATGCTTTCGTACTTCAGCTGCTGCACTTTTTATGATGTTTAACTCGTATCCACCTAAAGATTTTATAGTCCTTTATTCGTATTGGGTTCATCATTTATTCCTTCATATTCAGAATAAATACTTGTTCATGGAACTTACGGAATGCATCCGAGTACACAAAAACAACTCCATATCCACTTCTTGTCCAAGATCTGTCGAATCGAATGGATCTCGTATTTCGACGAAGTGATTCTGTAGAGATCAATCAAAATTATCATATTTATTAAACTTAAACATATTAGTAGATTGATGTAATTTTTAACTGTTTATACTGTGAGTAGCAATGAATCGAGACTTTAAATTCTTTAAATATTAGTAGTATATTAAGTGAATGCTACGCGGCTACGCCGCAAGTTGCGTATTAAGTCTTGTCTTTATTACCATTTTCAGTATTGCCACTGTTGAAATCTGCAAATACTCTTGCTGCTAGCGACACGTGTAGCAGGGCTAAAAGAATCACATATTTTACACTTTGCTTGTAAGAACACATTTCTCGTTTAGGCAATAATTTTTATCTGTACTCTTTATCTTATATGTTATAAATTTTAAATATTGCAGAAGGTAATCTACGAATTGGTAATTTGTAAATTGACTTGGGAGTCGGTTCTAATACAACTTCCTGTGTAGATCAGTTTTAATAAGACGTTATTGCTAGCACTTGACACACAAATGTTGGTGCTCGTATTGACATGATCATCTCTCAAGACTGGATGCTTTTATACCAGTTCAGCTGGATATCAGTGCAAATGCCGAAAACTAGTTGGTCATAATTTTGTGGGTACCGAATTTCTATTTCTGTTGAGATTTCATGCGATAATCAACTGTTTCATTTGAAAGCACACCAACTGGTCAATATTTTCCTAATTTACATGTACGTAATACGTCAACAAACACTTTAATATATGTGTTTACGTCGGCTTCATGAATTCATCGAAGTTGGCGATGTTGGCATCATCCGTGCGTGTTACCGAGAGTTTTTATGATCTTAAATGCAGAACTTTTGTCTGAAACAATAAACTGCAGTGCAGACATTTCGGCAACCGGCTCAGTCATAAGTCATAAGAACTTTGTGAGCAAATTGCTAATACACGTATTTTGGCATCGTTTACGCCAAGAATCATGAATCATCGGAATCGGAGAGCACTTGAAGTTGGATATTCCGAGTCTAATGTTGACTCACTCTCAACTCAAGGCGTATAAGTTAAGTGGTGGGGTTTTACAACAAGCTTAGGAACTACGAACCTTATGTGAAACGCGAAGCTGTATTTATTAGACCCATATATATGATATCAATAGGTTTAGAAACTACGCACAGAAATAAAAACATTAGCCAGTTTCGTTTTAAATACCCGAGTCCCAATCAAACATTGCATTTATACACATATGGTACTAACTATTATAAATGATTTTATATGCATACGCTCCTTTGTTCATGTGAATGCAATCCATCATACATCCATTCCATATCCAACCAGTCATAGCAAATTCTCTACCTCTTTATTGCCAACAGCCAGAGTCGCCAGTAGCATAATTTCGGGTTCTTGTCTGTTCTGTCACTTCACACTTGCGAACGAACACACCGACGCAATAGTGTTCCCCCAAACTAATTTGCATATTTTATGATATTATGGTTGCATTTATGCTTTTATTACAAAGCATCATCAGCAGTTTGTCCGAAGCACGAGACTGAAAATGAGATGCAGTGTGAGATTTTACAAGAAGTACTTGTACGTCAGCGTCATTTCAAGTGAAGTTTTAAGAATTATGCGTACTTACACTTATGCATTCTCCTCTCGGTTCGAAGTCAATATTCCTATTAAATGGATGTTTGTAAACACTCATTTGACTTTACATCATCACATACCTTGATATAATTATTCATTTTCGAGGGATAGGTGCGTCGTTTAATGCCCCATTCGGCCATGTACGTCATCATCGCACACTTCGAAGTGTACTGGTTGGGTGGGGTTTGGATAATGTTTGGAATTTTAGTCGATACAAGATACAAAGTCGATTTTTTAATCGTGCAAAGGGGTTACTTCAAACTTTTAAGGACCGGAAGAAATTTTAGTGGTGCACAGGGTAAACTAATTGAATTTAATCTATCCCTTTTTGAACTCTTTCCTGATTTGCAATACAAAAAAATCTAAGCTTGGTTATTTTTAAAATAAATTATTACCTAATTCCACTTCAATTCCCGTTATTCCCAGTAATAAACTAGCAGTTTTGTGAATGGGGTAACGGGTAATCCAACTGAAAAGTCTACAACTACAAAATGTGTGTTTTATAGCAAAATTATTCCAGATTCTTGATATACACACGCATTGCATTTTGCATCACGAATATATCACTTTTCTTTTCCATGAACGCTTTTTAGCAGCTTCAAAATGTAATTTTGCTTTAGCGATAGCTGTGGAATAGCTGGGAAAGGGAAAAGGAATAAATATTTGGTATTCTTTGTGTTTGCCTTGTAAAGTTTAAGTATTGGTTATTGCAATTAAAATTATAAAATATCGCTCATTTCGTAGTAAATCAACTCAATCTTACTCGATGAGGAATATTTGGTTTTCAAGTACCATTTTGCTTTGTTAACGAGTCGGAGTTTGCAGTCTGAATTTGACGCTACACGACCGAAGAAATGAAAAATTTTGATTCATTTGTAAAATGATAGATTAAGATAAATTGCGGTATTATTAAAGCAGTAGAACGGCCCTCGCGATATCCATATCAATATAACGGGATATTGTACCAGGTAGGATTTTTTGCGTAGATTTCAAATCTGCAATTTGTTTTTTGCACACAATCACCCAAGCCGAGATAATCGACCCAACAGCAGGGTAGGGTACGCATTTTATGCCGTTACCATATAATAATATGAGCTGAAAATTTGATGTACATATAATTTACTAGGAATATTGTGTCTCTAAATGTCGACCATGAGTACCGTCGAATTTAATCATGCTATTACATGAATTTGTCAGAGGTAAAACAACAATAATTAATTAATTTGCTTCTTGTTGTCGTTAATTTTTGTAATTGAAAACCGAATGAGAGAGAAAAATAGTTCAAATTAACCATAGAATAAGAATCAACAAGAAGCCAGGTGTGGTAGACTGATTTCCTAATGTAATAATTTTTAGGGCCCTGTGATTCTCGCGTTTGTATCAAGCCAGCCAGGATGGGAAAAATGCATGTTATTATTTATCATACCTCTGTGAAATTAACTTTGTGCAAGATTCTTTTATGGGCGGATATGGGAATTGGGAATACGACCAACTTTCTTATTTGTTTGTTTGAATAATTTGTTTACTTTGGTTTTTTTCAAAGAACTTATAAATTAACGAGAAGCTAAATAGGAGGCAGAATCTGCATTTTTACTTGACTGTACATTAGATAGCAAGCCGAACGCAGTTTCCTCAACTACAACAATTTTCCTTCCAACCATTTCGAGAATCCGTTAAAGTTTGAGCCTGAAAGATTCTTACCCGACCGCAAAGCTTCATTAGAATTCATGTCCTTTGGTCACGGGACTGCGAAATTGTATCTTGTAAGTTTACAAGTTGGTAACCGTATAAATATTTTGCTAAATCAAAAGAACATCTTCTAAAGTTTAAAAATGTGATTCAAGTATATGCGATTCGCTCTAACTGAAGTAAAGGCCATCATTGCAAGGCTCGTGTACACTTTTAAACTAACTCAATGTTCCAAGAGGAATGTACGGACCGAGTTTGACAGCAATTCCGACTTAAAACCCTAAAGTACAATGTTAATTAAAAAGTAATTTCAAGAAATTGACTCCAAGATAACATCGATGCAGCAAAAGCTAAATGTTTTGCCGGATGCTTATGTTTGTTGATAAAATTGTAACAATCCAAACGTATTTGAAGATGACAATTACAGAATCTTTGAGAACTTCACTGACTCTCACAATAAACCCACTAGACCATATCAAAAGCCCAAAATAGAAAGGAGAACTTCAGCGTCCCAACTTTCCCCATTTATTAGAAGATGCTCTCGTTAGCATAAAAGTTAGGCCTAGATAAGTATGCATACCAAACTATATTTTTACAAAGAAATACTTTCAATTGCGTTATACTGCGAAGACTACGTTAATGCACAAAATGCAAGACTGGCACTGGCACGAACAGTAGATCCAACTGACATTGAAATTGCTTCTCAATGTATTGACAATGACAATATATATTTACATTTGGAAGAATATATTTTAGCGAGCAGTCATTAATTATTATCATAATTTGGTAGCGGAATAACATTACAGACGTATCGTTTTAATCATCGACAAACAACCATTTTTAACTTTATCTTCAGATGGTAAGGAGGGGACAATTTATGAAAAGTCTTACAATTCCAAAATGAATGTCTATACCACGTATAAAGTAAAAACATAAGATAGGTGTGTTTCATGTGTAAGTTAAGGACGGAAGTACCAAATTCAATGAAAAAATATGGGCGAGACACAGACTGAATTTTCTTTCCAAATTGTGATGTAAACTCCTGTGCTAAATCTTCAAGGTATGAGAATGATAATCGCTTCGAAAAATTCTTGTCGCACAAAGTCAAATACACCACATCGTTGTCTATCAGGTAGCTGAAATATTAAATGCATAGTTTAGCCGTTTTGATATTCCCGAGTACCTAAAATTTTAGCCCATTATGTTAGGTTGGTATTTAAATTACTGAAACAGGTAATTGCCCGACTCAATGGAGCACTGTCTGGGACTTTGCTGGTTAAGTCTTCGAAGCAACATTTTGGCTTGTTGTTGGTATTCCACCAAGCTTCTTTCGTACTATAAAAAGAAAATCATAATAATTTGAAATTGATGTACATTCATCTTGTATTAATAAATAATNGGGACTTTGCTGGTTAAGTCTTCGAAGCAACATTTTGGCTTGTTGTTGGTATTCCACCAAGCTTCTTTCGTACTATAAAAAGAAAATCATAATAATTTGAAATTGATGTACATTCATCTTGTATTAATAAATAATTCAACAACAAGAATTCATTCAACACAAATTGTGATTGTGATAGTGCCCTGCCACAATGCAATAAATAAACCTTTGAATGACCTTAGTAAAAAAACATAATATCCTACATACTAACAAGACACACGCTGCCAGAAAACATGCATAGTATTCATCATTTAAATCTTCGATCTTAATAGTCTACAGTTATTTAACAGTCACTGCTGTAAGTACCTCTTCATCATTCTGCATGGAAGCCGCCAAGGGAAGTGAATCCCTAAGACGCGAAATCATTGTAAACAGCACCATCTTCCTTTTTTATAGGGTCGTCAACACTGGCTGGGCATACAACATTAACTGATGTGATGACTGACCTGTAATTGGATACGCTAATTTACAAACTATACTCAACCTTCTAAAAAATCAGTGCTATCGTATAGATTCAACGATGAGGAATTTAATGGGGATAACCATTTCCAAACTCGCCTTACACCAAAGCTTCGGAAATATTTTAATTAAAAGTTGTTAATTAATTTATTCAACACTGCCACTTCCTTATGATGTTTTATGCTTAAAACTTTTAATTGTACGCTGAAAAATATGCAGGCAGACTTGTAATTAACTTCTTGTCAAAATTTCTACGGGATGGCAAAGTGAAAGTGTGTGTTGTGGTGTACGATGAGATGGGCTGCTACTCGGACAAGTGGAATGAAAATATATTTTGTACTCTCATTGATGACGTGTATTTTGGAAGCTGCTGACGGCGGATAGTAAACTCTATTACTCATCAGCTGGTCATATTGATACACGCTTGCATCCTTCCATGCCGGGGCGATGCGCTCCACTCTACAAATCTCAGCCAAGTAAAATTTTCCCTTTCGACTGCGTACTCGAACTTGATAACATGAGTACGTTATAATAATTATTAATGTCTGAATAATTTTTGTAATTGTTTAACGCATTCATTCGGCTCGGATGCATGTTACAAGTTACAATGATGTGATTGCGATTTGCAATGCACACGCAATAGTGCATGCTAAACGTCCTCAACGAATAAGAAATGTGAAAAATGTAACTTTTGTCACCAACAAAGATCAACCCAAATCCAAATTGTTTCAATGCAAATTATATTGTCTATCTGTGGTTTGTAAGTTTTGCTATAATGTCGTGTCATGATCACTCGACAATTTCCTGAAATGAATATGAATAACGCGTTTAAGACAATTCATATTGTAGAAAACCTATATTCAGTATGAAGTGTTCAGCGTTCCATCCAGTTCCAACGGCTTTTACTGCCATATGGTGCAGAATGATAACTACCCCATATCACTGTCCAAACGCATCCCACCCAATCCCAATTCCCATCCCAGGTCCCAATTTGTAGCACAGGAAAACAATTTTATGCTTACTTGCTATTTGAATCTTTTTAATACAATGTTTCATACAAAATTAGGTGTGCAGAGATGCACACTGTCCATAAGAGTCGGTGTGAGATCAAAGAGGATTGACAATGAGTATCAAATCGGTTAAACGTATCCAAGTGAAGCAAATGTATGTAATCGTAATGCAATGTAAAATTGTAAGAGAACGATATATGTATGCAAGAGGGCAATTACGTTTGTTAGTACTTAAGTGTGAATCTAAGTCTATTAAATCCTTCTGTGGCGTAAAACCATTTGTATCCCAAAGATTTGATCTTGTATACTGAGTTCAATTCCTTGGTTTCCTTTAGCTCCAGAACTAATCGACAAATCTGTAAAAAATAGACACAATTGAATAAAAAACTTTACAAAATAGGTGACAGGAAAAGGGAATAAAAAAATATTCAACTTACATCTGCTGAATAACTACATACGACGAATTGACATTCACTTAACATATATATGTCTTTTACAATATCTTCAACATTCGTTTTTCTTTGGAACCCTAAAACTTCCCAATGTGGTGGTCTGTACCTGCGCAACAGTCAGTAGTAGTGTTCAATTAAAATCGAGCAAAGTAAACTAGTAAACTATTTTCTAGGCGCTATTACATTTGCAACTTACCTCTTTCTAACTAATTTAAAAACATTTCTATCATCTGTAGACAACAATATTCGGCGAGTTATGTTATCCTGAGTTTCTTCTAATTTCGAAAAGTATTTCTTTGCTACACTCATATATTTATCAATTGAATGCGCTTCCAATTTTCGCTTCTCTCCGCGTTTGTCTCTCTTGCGGACAACGATTCTAAGAATATTCAATCAGAACAAATTTATCAAATTTTATTCCGCCACAATATTTTTCATTTTTCATTTGACCACGTCATACAAAGGTCATGAAAGTCTTTAATTTGTAATTAATTTAATATTTTGAATATGAAATCAGAATCAGAAGGAATGTTTTGATATTCAATTTTCTGACGCCCGCCCAATCAAAATTGAAGGCATTGTCTTGAAAGGAGAGTGCATCAATTAGACTATGTATAGTGCGAAAAAATACACACCAGTACACACTCACCCAACTGTCGGAATTTGTAGTTTGAGTACATCTTTGAATTTTCCCATAAGTTCTTCTTCCCAAGGTTGAAGGCGCATAGCGTATTTTGCAAACTGTCCGATCCACCATAGGAAATGGTCTGTTGGTAATTTTTTTAACTCAGAGCCAACGCTCATAGGAACAGGAAGTCCGGACTTGTACGAGTACACTGTACCTTCTTTTCAGGGACCAGGGAAAGTAATTCGGATGAGGGTTTCTAAACAGACTTTTCTCATGCATACAATCATATACTTTTTTAATCGATTTTTTACCTGGGAGACTTAAGGAAAAGCCTGGTTTCCCCCATATTACCGACGCAGTTTCATTATCAACAGGACATTCAGTGGCACCAAGCGGTCGAAAAACATCAGTCCATGGGACAGAATAGGGCCAGTTGCCAAAGTTGGGAATTAAAGTGTGATTAGTAACGTACGCCACCATGAGACAACTCATCATACTGTGTATTTGACAGCCAAGTCCACAGTCTGTTATATACGATATAAAAAATGCCGGAAAACCATAATATAAACGTTGCGCAACAAATAATTTTCCTTGTCGGTGAGTGAGAATTAGTAAAAGAGATCAGTGTTCCAGTCCAAACTGGGAAACTTACCTACGGATGATCCACAGTATACTTTGGGTCCTTTACAATCAACATTAGCATTCTGAATTGTACTAATTTCCATTTGAATATTCAGCGATAGGGAATCTGCTTGCAGTTGAAGTTTCGAATCAGTTTTTAAAAATGTCATTAGGGGAAGAATGGCGTTACTAACATCCTTATCAATTTGCATCTCAACTCTTCCATCTGCAATGTCATCATCTTGCAGACTTTGTATCTTTTGAATACCGTCAATTATCATGGGGAGGGCTGGATCCAAGTTCACAGATCCATTAAGTGACTCATAAATCACAGCATACAACCATCGCTGGTAATACCCCAGGAATAGAATCACGAAAATTATAGCCAAACTCTTGTTTCTCTTAGAGGACATCTTTATAACTTTACTAGCTTAAGGTTAAATGTATATGCTGACAGGGATGGAAATTTACAAACGTCAAACGTTACCCAAAACTAGTAGTTCAATTTCATTCACGCCATTACATTAAATAAAATGCAACCTCAATTTCTCCTACTTTGTAACCTTGTTTGATGAGAACTTTTAACTTTTCGTTAGAATAGAACATTTTGATCATTAAATAGCAGTGCAACTAATTATTCCAGTGCCACAGCCACTGCCATTGATTTGATGATTTTTTGTCTTCCGGAGCGTAGTGGCTATCCTTTTCATCACCCGTCACCCGTTTCCTTCTTTCATATATTCTGGAGAGTGAGTCGGTGAGTGACTTCCCTACACGCCGATCCGAATTCCGAACAATAAAATTCACAGTACAATGACTTTCAAGAATAAAAACTTTTGAATACGTATATGTCAATATCAACTTTTGAAAAAGTTGGAAGCACAAGAATGAAAACTATGAATGATTTAAGACATATTTCTTTTTTCAGATGTCAGGTCAGAGTGGTCAGACTCCGTAAATTTTCAGAAGAATCTTTTACAAAGGAGGACAGGCTCTACTTATATACGTAAGTATGCCAGCTCATGAAAGTTCGAAAGTCTTGAATAATTAAGAAGATCGCACTAATGTCGAGGTTGAAGGTATATTTTTATTGCAATCAAGAAATTGTGTGCAGAAAGAAAAGTACGATAAAAGTACTATGAGGAGAGGAGAGAATTAGGTGCATCGAGTGTATTCAATACAGAGCAGAATCCCATTCCAGCAGGGTAAACAAAAGCATGTGTGAGGCGGGTTTCGGTACAAAAATAGTTTGTAGTGTGTTATGGTAAAAAAGAAAGCAAGATCACTTCATGTGCGACAGTTGCAGCAGAGAATAAAAGTTCGGAAGCGTTCCTGAATGAAGGATAATTGGTTGATTGACAGTTTGAAAACTTGAAATACTAGAGATATTGAAATGACATTATTGTATTGTAATACTAAAATATTTCAAAAACATTGAAACATATTAATATAATTTAATTTACTAATTTTGAAGACAGGTGAAATCCAGTTTAAAGTAATCTGAGTAATCCCTTGTTGTCACGATATAGCACAGAGCTAACAAATTTGTAAAGTGACTCATTCATATGCGTTGTAATTTTGTGAAAATATTGCCAGTGTGCCGAAATTCTTTCGGGCAAACGTGTGTTTTTAATTTAAAATCGCGATATCGGAATATAATGGAAGGATGGAAATTTTTAACGACTCCAAGGGAAGAGGTGGAAATAGCAACGGTATTGAGTTGTGGTCAGAGTTTTAGGTAAAACGATTCTCACGAATTCAAAAAAAAATATCTCAAGTTGTCTCTATCAAAAATGTTGGGATATTTAAAAATGTCCATGCATGTGCATGCGTTTTTAAATGATATTTAGAAATGTTGGGTTCCTGCCCTGCTATTTAAAACGCATTGTATAGGTTTTGGCTTTCGTTTTTCACGTGTCTAGATATATCTTCCCAAAATCCTCAATGTTAATTTAAAAGTCATCCTACCTACCAGCGCCATTTACCATAAGATGGTCATTAAATTGTAGAACTACCCTATCCAGTTCGACTAGACCTTATACTTTCATGCTTTCATTTCAAAAGATTACATACTAAATTGTCATTGGCCTTATCGTTTGTTCGTCAGTAGTAAAATAAAGCACGTATTTAAGCTCTTTGCGTACACCTATCCATGCGTGCTGCTTCTGTTTTTTCTTAACAATACAATTCAATTATTTGGCCCATCATTGTCACCCGATTTAATGGCAATGGCTGCGATCCTTGGCTTATCTGATCTGAAGCTATGGCTTTGGCTGATCTTAACGGTATTTATACCTTATTCCGGACATAAAAAGGATTGTATATTGTATCTCAGTGCCCCTTTAGCATAGCAGAACAATTAGACAAGAAAAATCATTTAGTTAGCCATTGAGACGCTATAATCATAGTAATGTCTCTTCCATGTAGCCAAACTAATATGGTCACACGCTATTCACTAATTTATTCATTTTTAGGTGGAAACCTATGGAATCCGATACCAGTAACTGGATTGGCGTGTTTGCACATAAGGTATGGATTCTAAAGCAGGAAGACTCTGGGATTTATTACAAAGTTTTCCCTGAGAGCAGTTCTGGTGATAAATTGCGAGAGACAGAAGATCGTTCATTGCTACACGATTATTTTCAATTAGATATTAGTCTTAAATGTCTTTACACTGACTGGTCTGTTAGGGACAAGAGGTTTGCTAATCTCACCATACAAGATTATCGAGGGATCAGAATGTTATATCAAGGCTGCGTCGAGAATGTTTTCAGCTTTATTTGCTCATCCAACAATAACATAGCAAGAATTAGCCAAATGGTGGAGAAACTGTGTGTGTATTATGGGGAAAAAATTGATGTCGTGGATGGAACTACGTTTTATGATTTTCCAAAAGTAGAGAAATTGATCGGAGACAAGGTAGAGAAAAAACTTAGGGAAGAAAAGTTTGGTTATCGTGCTGGTTTTATAGCAAAATCGGCTGCATGTATCGTGGAAAACGGAGGCGTTCAATGGTTGGAAAATTTGCGTAATGTCGGTTATGAGGAAGCAAGGAAGCAGTTGCAGACATTACCTGGAATCGGTAGGAAGGTAAAAATGTCGTAATTAAAGAAGTTAAATGTCTTCGTTTATGAAACCCTATGTGTTGTGCGTTTAAGAAAGTAATTTGTATAATTTTAGGTTGCAGATTGTATTTGCTTGATGAGTTTAGGATATCCGGAATCTATACCAATTGATACTCATATGCAGCAGATTGCAAAACAATATCTTCCACATCTTCCCAAAACAAAAACACTTACGGAAAAAACTTACTCCGAGATCACAGACTATTTTAGGAATCTTCATGGGGAACACGCTGGATGGGCCCATTCAGTAAGTATTATATGTGCGAAATACATTCCGTAGCATAATGTGTAAACTCATTAAGTATTTTTTTTTACTTTAAGGTACTTTTCGCATCTACACTACGCCATCTTAAAGGAGGAACAAAAAAATTGCCTGCGACGGATACTAATAATAAAAATGATAATGTTGTTGTTAACAAGCCAAGAATCTCAAAATGACAGTAACACATTGTATCACGTACAACAGTTTAAATCTGAAGTATTATAACTATTATAAATACACTTACTTAAAACACGTAACATAATTGAACGGTTGTTAGTAAATACATTATTTGTAAAATATGCAATGATGAATTATTTTAATCCGAAATTGTAACTGCTGCCAGAGTATGGATATGGATCCATTTATACCAGTGGTTTAGCAGTCGAGCGCGCATTGAATTTATTTAGGCTTTCTTCTGCTCTCCTGTAACGTAATTAATTAAATTGATCCTCTCCCTGGGATAGTGTGATTGTATGGAAGACCCTCGAAATCCGCAAGAAATTGGCCAGTCAAGTTTCTCAATCCTTCGAATTCTGCTCCGACGGTATCCATGTCGAAAAGGGGCCGAAATTGATAAACTACTAGGAAATTAGACATTATCGCGGAAAGAACGTGTAATATGCTATATCGATCTATGCTGAAAAAATTAGCTCCATAAACGGCCATTTTCGTCGTGGAGGTGTAGGATTGAAACATAGATAAGAAGAAGAAAGACTCTCGTTCTCCGGAAACTCCTTTTAGTAAACTCTTTTTTCTAAGATCTTCATAACCTAGAAAAGAACAACATGTAGCTTATAGTATCGTAGGTATACACTTAACAATCATTATATGAATGATGGATGGTGTTTCGAAATTTACTGTCGTATGCTATGTCTTCCAGTCGGGAACTAGCCATTAACATAATAAACAACGTGAAACAATTCTCTATTGTCATTAAAACTGCAGCAATGTAGTCGTTTTTCCTAATGAAGTATTTTCCGACGTTGATTTTTGTTAAAGGCTTTCCATTGGTCTCTACTACGATTACTGCTAAGTAGATCTGGTACACAATTTTGATAGTGATTAGTAGTACATATGGCTCGAGCGAATAGGCGAACATATTATTAAACCATGCAAGCATTTTTACGAGCCCTACCAAAATCAGAAAAGAATTTTTAATTTTTAATTTTTTAATAGTGTTTCCCATAAAAGTGTCGTTCTAGATTACGAACCTATATGGTCATGATAAAGTGCTTCAAACGTTGTTCGGTCTTTTGTTGATGTTTGAGATTTGATTTCTTCTGCTGAGTATTCCGTAACAGTAGCCATTCTTCCATTCCAGCACGAATATGCATTTTCCATTGAGTTCAATAGCCAAAGAAACATATATATAAATGCATTACACGTTGTAATGACATAGAAGAATATACATAATCCAACGTAGTGCATTAGATAATGCCTTGTCGTTCCAACAAAGTTTTCCAGATAATTGGGCGGATTGAAGTGTCTCATGAATAACATTGACACAACCGTTGGTCCTCCAATGAATGTAGCTGTTTCAGTATGTGTTGTTCGAAACAATGTCAGTATTATGAATATTAAACTAGAAGCTGCGTAAACTCCAGCGACCATTCCAACATAATAATAGGTTCGATAAGTTCCTCCACTAAGTTTTGCCAAATGTAAAAATCGGGTCCACTTCGTAAACATATCTGCTATTTCGTGTCGCTTTATCAAGATTAACATCGAAATAATCGCGTTTATTCCATACGCACCAAGAATAACAATTAAAATCATTGTATGTCGTTCTGCAAGTGCTTGTTCAAAGATCTCCGTATTAGTTCGGTTTCCAGATCCAGATCCTGCAATTTTTTCCTTCATTAATACTTGCACTACATTAATCCCTCCAGCAATGAGACCGTACAGTGTGAATACTGTCGTTACGAAGTATATTAAAAAGCCAGGACATTTCCAACTAAATTTGAACACATATCCTCGATGATGTTCATCTTGCTTGTATGTGAGGGGCCATCGACCGAAAACAAGTAAAAATATTTTTATCCATCGAAAACTTTGCATCCATTCCTCATCGTATTCGATGTCAACATTGTCATCTTCAACTTGGGGTGTGGGTGCGACGGTCGCTGGCTCATTCGACGTACGCCTTCCTCCAGTCGTATTCGTACCTCCACTATCACGTTTCCGCTTGTGTGCGTCGGAAGTCTGCCGATTTTTATTGGGATCTTCACCCGAAGTGTTTTTCAAGTAACTGGGTAAGCTTAAAGGGTCGGAGTCACGTTTATTTTCATTCGTTGAAACATATCCTAGAAATTTGCGCATATTTGCCATTTCCCAAAACTTCAGGATCAGGAGTTGTCAGTGTTGTCACAATTTCCCTCTACAAGTAAAGCTGGTTGAAGTATTATTATGTCGCTGATTTGATTGCGACACGTTTCTTGTGCTCTTTTATGTCCTTTTTTATACAGCCAACTCAGATACCCTAGTTACTACTGTTAAATGTTAAACCTTTACTTTTAAAAAATACATGATAATTTTATCCGTTTTGCAAAGTAGGGTACATTCCATAACAAAACGTTATACAATGAATAATATGCTTCCAAATACTCGGAAGTCTCGGAATACGTATCTAGAGCGCTATCACTTGAGGAAAGAAATGGCAGAATGCACAGGAGATGACTTAAAGCAAAGGATGTTTCTTCCTCCCATCAAAATGCTCAAATCATTGTCGACTCCTCAACGTAACAGATGTAAGACATCACTAATACAACCTCCTTCAGCTTACCACAATGCATGAGACAAACTTGACATTATTTGAGCATTTCCTAATAGTTACAAGCGGAGCCGAAAACAATTCCAAAACCAACCCAGACTCATCTAGCGTACTTCAGAAGCGAGTCAAACAGTTACTGCAAGACTCAGAGACTGAGAGCACCCCCGAACAATCTGCAAGTTTTACGGAAATGATGCACAGCTTCAAAAACACTTTGCCGGAATTCGAACGAGATTGCCTTGGATTTTGTTCCGATGAACCAACCGATTGTGACGTTAATTTCGAAGATCAGAGCAGAGATCGAGCCAATAACAATGAAAATGGCACTTCGCCAATTATGGAACAATTAGAGGACGATCACGATGTTGTAGATGAATCAAACGATGAAGATGAAGATTCTGCTTCATCTTGGTCGAAACTCATGGAGGTTTTGAACCCAAAGAATTGGGTAAGTTCTGAGCCAAATGGCAGTAGCAATGCGGAAAATGTCGTAAAGAAACAAAGTGACGATAACATCGAGGAGGATGATAATGTTAACGTGCACGACCTACTCCACTCAGGACTTCTAGCATTGATTGAAAAGCCTTGTGAAGGAAATCATGCGGATGGTATAAATAACTGTTTTATTTGCCAACACAAGGATTCCTTGCGAACGTTCACTACGCATTACATAGATGAACTTGAAAACATTTGGCGTAACCGAGATCTCTTAAAGCGGAAGGAAAGAGACCAAACAATTATTCAAACTTTGGGTGCTTGGATTTACAACTTATCAGAACAAAGCTTGTCATTAGCTGAAGCCTATGATGAATCAGTAAAAGCGTCAGAGAAATTGAAAAGTGTATTGCTGCAGTCCAGGAACTCCATGAGAATCCTTCAAAAGCAGCACGACAAAGACAAATCTATAAATGACGGACTTACTTACGAGCTTTCGCTTCAAGAACAGACTATAACAAATCTAAAGGGCCAGTTTGAGATGGAGCATGTGAAAACTGCAGACTTGAAAAGATCATTGCATGAAGCTCAGAGTGATGTGAATAGCTTAACGGAACTCATTATTCGTCTACGGGATAATGGTGTCTGGGATATTCATGGACTTCCGATTGGCGATACCACTTTCCAGAAAATATTTAATGATAACTACTACCTTCATGGTTCAAAGGTGATTAAACACAAAGAATTGTCAACAATGAAAAGAGAATGGAAGAACGAAATAGAAACTTTGAAAACTGAAGCTGATGTTTTGAGAGCAATAATTGCATCGAAGGACAGAGAAGTTGAACGTTATAAGAAGTTTGCAGAAACAGAGAAGAAGCAAATGAATCAGTAATTAATTGTTGATTAACGACTTAAAAGTTCTTGGACATGTTATGATGATATGATATCGATATCATCAAAATAACTTATATGTACTTCGTACAAATGACTTACATTTACAGTTTACATTCAACAGGGCGAACTTTTTTAACGTGTCTTCAATTCAGAATACAACAATCAGTAAAATAATAATTATCTACATAAATCTATGAAATGATACACAATTATTAGTTACTTTAAGAGTGTGATAACTTTAAAAAATAAATCATTTAAAACTTATTGATATTAGTTATGCGACATAAAATTTGGATTTACATGTTACTTTCAACTTTGGTGTGGATGAACGAACTCGGAATAAGATTCATCGCGTTAGAAAGTTAGAATTTCGCCTTGCATGATCCATCTATATATTTATTTCAGAATTTCGGAAATATTAGATATAGAAATAGAAAGATTAACGTCACCAAGAACTTGCTATGCTGCATTGCATGTATGCGTTCCAGGTTTCCTCTTCTGTCATGGGAAAATTCCTTGTATGTATGTGTATTGCATAACGTTTGTATGTAACTGTAACATATGTGAATGTAATGATTTACACTTACACAAATTATACATCTGTAGAAAAAACAACATGAAGTAAGAATTACTGCCACAAGGGCCTGGCCAAATATTTGAAATTATCTCTTTAACTACTCATAACTTATGTTCTCAGTGAGAACTCACTACTCATCCAATATTTCCTGCTTATACTCTGGGTACTTAAAGTGTTTCCCTTTCTTAGAGTCGAAATCTTATTATGATTGATTGTGTGAAGCGTAGCTCTCCGTTCCAGCATATGATTGCATGATTACACAGTACAATTGAGTGAGTGGATACATTTCGTTAGAGAATCAGAAATTATATGAAACGGGACATTTTCGAGGAAAGTTGGGAATGTGAAAGATGCACGTAATCCATGAGAAAACCAAACCACCATATTTTCCACGTTACACAACTTGCACTTTCACACATTCATCGCAACTATATTAGATTTCTAAATCCTAGTGAGACCCGCATTACATACGACGCACACGCATGTTGTAATGTACACAATGGGAGAGTGGTAAAAGGAATCCCCAGGGGGGTCCAGTCCATCCTCCACCGCCACATCCACCAAATTTGCAGTCGTCAGCCGAAACTGACGGAAAAACTTTCAGTAAAAGCATCCGTACTTGAAGTTTATTTCATGTAAAAGGAAAATAAATAGAGTTCTGTTAGTATTAGATAGAGAGACTCGCACATTAAGTAGGTATATACATTTTCTGAAAAAGACGCACGTACACAGAAGCACACGGCCATCCAATAATGCTGAAACGGGATGCAAACGATATGAAAGATACAGTCGACGGATATTAATGGAGTTTGATACACAAGAGCTCTTGAAAAAAAGGGAGAAAGCTCAAGTGGCTTGGTAGGGGCTGATGTCTTGTTGTTTTCTCTAAAAGTGTATATAACCAAATAGGTATCAATCCGCTGCTACTATGTCTATATAATCATGCATTAACATTATGTGCTTTCATATGGGAGGCGGGTATGCCTCGAATGAGAGAAGAAAGGCCATGAATCCGATATTCGATATTATTCCTCCTCGGTTGAAGATGAAATGAGGGTCCCACATTATTATCTCGAGTACCACACGTACGCATGCACTAAGCAAAATGCAAGATTTTCCCTTCATTTTTACTCACACATTTTCCATTTCATTTCAGCAACAAACTTTTTTGGATTTGGGCTTGGTGAAACCTTATATAATGTAAGGGTATATGGGATGAGAACTGAGGTGATGCCATGCTGAGTGGTGCGTGGATAATGTGTAATAGGCATGATACAAAAGCTGACACATCATCGTCTTGTGTATCCATCGGTCCCTCCGCTTGTGAGATTGGTGTTAACAAGCCTTCTTGTTTAGTCAACAATGAAGTGCAACTATTCTCTATGAATACATAAGTTTCTCTATTTTTTCTTCGCATGATCTCACGCTGCGTTGCATCTTCTCCTGTCTTGATGCAAAGATAAACTAAAACTTTCTCCAAAGGGGGACGTCGGCCATTATTTCGAGCTTGGTGCCCACCAACAAAGATAACACAATATATATTACTTTTACTGCACACCACCACCAATAAGATAACAGAGTTGTCTCGAGTGAGTAGTTTATACTTACTGCATAATATACTTTCATCGAATGGGTGTTTTTCCCTGTACTCGGTTTTCCTTTCCCGTTTTAATGATAATTTTATATTTACTACTTTATCTCAGAAGAAAAAAAATAAAATATTTTGAAAAATAAAGCTTACCTTCAACATGAAGCTTGAAATCCCAAAAATTATAGTAATTACCCTATAATTGTATTATGTAGCTGACACTATAACAAATTTTTATGACTTCATTGGGATATTTCAACATGATTAAATATTATGCTTCGACTCATTTTAATACCAACTACATTGTTCGTCTTTATAAACAAACGTAGTAAGCAGAAAACCACATAAAACACATGAAAGTCTTCTTGAATGAGCTCAAAATCCGTTTTAAAAGGAATTCATAAAATGAAAAGATAATCTCATGCATATAGACTCTTAGTGTAACATATGATACCATATAACTATACATATATAATTCCTGAAAAGTTTACTTTTATGATTTTAGCTCGAATTGCCTTTTTTGTATTACAAATGATAGTTGATGAGCGGATACCATCAAAGTTTAATATATACTTTGGTACACATACAGAGAGATTACATAAAGATGCCACACTTTTGGTATAAGCGTAGAATTTTTGTTACCGAATACACTTAATAGTGCGCACATTAGTTTCACAATAAATTTTCAAGAGCAAGTTACCCTTGGTCATGTATTTGTCTGGCTTCAACTGAAGGCCACGGTAAACTTTATTTGATGCGAAAAATGATACGAGGAGAGGGTGATTTACCCTACCCTGCCAGCAATATGTATGATTCATTTCAGTATCCGATATGGTATACATTTCTCCTGTAACTCCCAAACCATTCACTTCCTGAAAAGTAAAATGGGCTTTTCAGAGGGGGAATGAATGGAGTGATATCCGACTGCAGCACTTGGGTCCTTTTCATTCCATGCTGAAAAGAAGATTTGAATAGAGTCGCGTCATCGTGTGCTCCGGATCTCTTTGTTTCTGCTATTGAACCGGAGAAGTGTAGTGAGCTCTCCACAGCTTAACCATACAAATATATTTGATGTGGGTTTGTAAGTTTGTGAAACAGGTTCAACCGCAACCGTAACAGTGACAGTATTCCGAGCATTACAATACAGCGTGATAGCACTACATTTAACGCAACATTGAAAACTGGTCAATTGATTTTAATTCTGACTATCTCACAAACAAGGTATTATCTTACATTTGCATATGCCTAACGTATATGTGGTTGAGTGAACGAAAAAATCCTTGTGTTTGTTATAATTATAAGCGACAACTTTCCGTGAATTTTTGGTGAGATATTTCGAATTGGGTTTAGAAACTCGAATAAGAAGCAAAAATGGAACCTGCAAATTTAATATTCAACTCCTTGTTCCTCACCTTTACCTTCATTCCAGGTTAGTAATAATAAATTACTCCCTTGACTTTGTCCTACGAACATGAATACTATTCTTGCACACTGCTGGCCATTCCACAGGACAACCTTTGTTTCAATAAAGTCAGGGTGGTACTTGGCGAAGGTACTTTTACGCATGATTATGAATGAGTAGAATCAAGGATGTACTTGAATAAGTGTTTCAAGACCATTGTGCATTTACTATAGTATTCGTATACTTGAGAATAAAGATTTAGTCATTTGTTGAAACCATTGTCATTGTCCAAAAAAAAATTGTAGTGCTGATTTACAGATATGAACAATTTCAAAAAGTATGCATTGAATAGATTTTACAAATGAATCAGCTTTGATTTCATTTGCAACTTAACTTACAAGTTAGTTTGTCAAATGGTAATAGGTATAACATAGTCATTAACTATGCTTAATTGGATTGGGTATGGAATGTGGATTAAGATTTTTGGATTAGGGAATTACGTTACCTCCTCTGTGTGCGTAACAATTTTTCGAAGGCGTATTCCTATTATAATATTATTGTGGGTGTCGATTGCTCATTAATTCAAGATTTATACGATTATTTACTTACAATTTATGTTATGAATTTTGTTATTCTCTACAACATTCTGTATTCGAATTCTAATGATCTAAACCTAAACCCACAAAAATTTGGCTTGTTTCTTTATAGATTTACCAGAATTGTTTTCAAACTAGTCTTTCTAGAAGATAGCCTATAGTTTATTATTAGGAATTTCAAACAACAATATGTTTTTGCTTTCCATATCTCATTAAAACAAAATATAATATGATTAAATAATTTAGGGGCATACAGACATACACATCGTGAATATATCATTCGGCTAAACACAAAACACATGCCCATCGCAGCCACATAGTGTCTCAACTCAATTAATAAACAATGGTAAGCCTGTTCTGTAGACAGATGTAGAATTTAGAAGCAGCAAAAGTTAAACAGTCTAATTTGTTCGTGGTTGCATACTTTATATTCCATTTGACAGCGCTTCGAGAATATGAAGCACAATGCAAAAGTTGCGACTTTACGGTCCTTACATTTACATTCTACATATTATACTCTCTCTGATCTGATATCTATTCAAGTGAGCAAGGCAAGGCCCACTTGTACGCTCGTTGGGATCGAGTGGGATAGCAAGCAACAGTCTCAAAGGACAAGGGGAGATTTTAGAGATGAGTAGAGACCAATTTGGTTAAATCGATGGATATGGTATGTCGATGCACAAAAGTAGTGGTAACCCGGAACGGGAAGATGTGCATGAGATAATGCAGTAATAAATCGGGAATAACTACGTAGTCTTAGGTTAGTATACGAGAAATTTCCAAAAAGCACACTACACGATATCTTTTTGTCGCTTCAAAAATGTTACATATGAAGTAAGCATCTAAGTCTGCTCTTTGTTAGGAACATAGCCACTCTTCCATCATCAACATGGTTTATCATGTTGGTGAACGTGCTCGGTAAATCTTCAAATGAATGCATACCATGAAGTTGAAAACTGCTTAATTGAACACTTGCCATTTCTCTAATTTTCTAGAGCAAAACGCATTTTGTGAAAATATGTAATACGTATATAGTGTATGGATTGGTATAATAGAAAATGCATATGGGTTCCTGAAGTCATTATATTGATTATTGACGATGTATAAATATAAAAATATCCTTAACATATGGCCGAACACCAACTCCTCACCAAAGATCGTCTGTGAAAGTAGAGGTTGTGGTATTGTTTCACAAAAAAAACGGAAGGATGAATGAAATGTAACCATCCCGATCGGACCCTTTTCGCTATGCCCAAACTTGATTGTTGGAACGAAAGGGAGAGTATGGCATTATTCACATATGGCATGACAAGAAGTAGGCCCACAAATCAGTGTTGTCAGCTTTGATAATGGCCAAACATATGCATAAGTGAAGACTCAGTTTTGTTTCTCGTATGAATGAAATCAGAAAATATTTATCATTCCATATTCCCATTTACTCATGAGCTCACAATAAAAGTACAAACTTCTTCCCCATCAAATCCTCTATGCTTTCACTACTGTACATAGCTGTATTTATGAAGGACGGGAATACGGGATGACGGGAGTGTGAAACTGTTAATGCATTTTTTTACCATTAGCATTATCTTTATGAATTATATAAATATGGATTCAATATTGGATTACGGGCATTTCAAGTTACAACAATTATTGCTTATAAACTTATGGGATTGAAGTTAAAGTGTATGCATTTCAAATTTCGATGTGAATTAAATCGCTATCAATGAATGACAAGTGTCTTAATATTATAGTAAATTATCGTTCAATAATTTATAATTGAGATTCTTCATTGTTTTAGGACTGGTAGCATCCTTAAAACTGACAGCGACGACCATTCCCTACTATGCAGTTCTCTCGAGACCGGTGGCGCTACAGTGTAATTTCAACCTTCAGAATGACTCTCTGTACGCACTAAAATGGTACAAAGATGGTCATGAATTTTTTCGTTTCAAACCTTCTGATGAACCTCCTATAACTATTTTCCCAGTGGCAGGTGTATCTGTTAACGTAAGTGTCCGAATTTAAAGCGGTAAATGTAGGTTTTTACCCAACCTTATTTATCGTTAGTAAATTACATGATATCATACATTACATATAGTTTTAAAGGTCTTAATGTCCGTGAATTTTTAAAACACTGTTCTAGGCGAATGCATCTACCATGTCGTATTTAGAATTGGAACGGGCGACACTTCTTACGCGTGGAACATACAGATGTGAAATTTCCGCTGAAGCTCCGTCCTTTCAAACCGTTTACGATGAACATTATATGAAAGTATTAGGTAAGTTTTGATTGATTTGTTGGGTATTTGTAATTTATATGTAAAAAAGAAAACTTCAAGACGTTAGCTATAAATGGCTATTATACAATACGTTGTACCAATCCCCAGGTCCCCCCAGCCAGCCCAAACATAACAATTGAAATTTATATTTCCCTTTGACAATAAGCTTCCATTCAGAATAATATGAAAAAATCGCACACAATAATTTGTTGACATCTTGCCTTCCTCTATGTCACTATTATCGCTTATTTTAGCTACTATTGAAAATTCGGTTTGCGTAGACCCTCCCTCCGCAAACCCTAACCCCGATTTCCGACGGTTATATATAAGAAAATGGAGCTCCCACACAGGGGAATGGAGTAATATTCCATTGACTGGTAACATTCATCAAGTATCATATAAATATATATGCATATATATATATATCACATAGCTTCCAAATCATATATTCTAGCAAAGAAAACAGTATCTGATCTTTCTGGCTTCAAGACAGATATCACAAAAAGCATGACATAGCTCAAGTTCAAGCTAAAAATCGAATTTACATAATATATAATATGTTAAACTACGAAGTTTTTTTGTCTTACGTAGTGAAAACTCTTACAATGTTACAACATTATTTCAAATTTAAATTTGATTGTAAAGCATTGCCAGTAGTTGGACCTTCCATTAGTGAAACTCTTCCGTGGTACAATCTGGGAGACAATTTTAGTGCAACATGTACTGTCGAGAAGACTTTCCCTCCTCCGAATCTAACATGGTTAATCAACGACATCCCGGTAAAGAACATAAATAATTCAACGCCCACCGATTGCACGGTGAAAGGCTGTATTTCCAATATGATTGTCTGTTGTAAGGCATTTAAATTCGATCTTATTTTATATCATTCATTAATAGATTGACATCCAACTCTGCGAATGCATGACGGCAGAAACCTCAGAAGCAGGCAAGGCAATAGATGGAACAACATTCTATAATTCAAGAAGTCAGGTTAAATTTCAACTCAACGCTCACTACTTTAGGGACGGATCTTTGACAGCCAAATGTCAAGCTACTTTTCCTAAATCCAATTTAACTCTCCAAGACATAAAACAGTCCAATATAAAAGCTGGGCTTGGATTGAGGCAATATGCGGATTTATTTTCTGGTTCATTGACAGTGTTTAGCACAATATGCAGGAAAATTATTTTCATACTTGCATTTTCTGTGGTATGCATCAACTCATTTTATTAGTCTTTCTCTGAATGCATTTTTACAAATATTATTTATGTGTGTATAACGAAAAGTATGTATACTTATTATTAGTATATATTCTGTACATAAGTTCATAAAGTTTAAACTGTTTAAGATAAAATCGCGATTGTTACAAGAATCTAAAAACAGAGCTCAAGCAACCGAATGGTCGGGACTAAAGCTTCCGATAGGAGTTGAGGAGCTGACGTCAGTCTCAACAAAATCCAAGGCCTGAGTTTCCGAAATGGCTTGTACATGGGAACACTGAAATTACATGGAAGTATTCCGTTATTGCGTATTTTTACGATATTATAACTTTTGCAGTTGATTAAACGTGCTGTCAACTTTTACATTTACCTTGTTTTGAAATGAAATGCCAAACACTTTATCTGCGACGGTAACAAATTCCTTGCGAAAAGTTGTGCAAATAAATTGTGATTTTTCGGACATGTTGGCAATTACTTTTGCAACTGATGTGCGATAAGTTGCATCCAATGCCTACAAATATAAATACATATATGTGTGACCATAAAGTAAGTACAACAAACAAAAAATATTTTCACATCTACAGACATTGCAATGCATGCATTGGCTCACTTGATCAACTTCATCAAAGAGGTAAAATGGAACAGGATCTACGGTTTGAATAGCTAATATTATACACAGCGCGACGATGGATTTTTGACCACCAGACAACTGAGCTAAGCCCCTATTACTCTGCAGCTGCTTCCCGACGAAGTTTACAGACACTCGAACCCCATCAAACATATTTTGTCCTGCCATTTCCCGTAGTTTGTCCTGAAGATTTCAAAAGAATAGTTCTAACATAAATGACTTTACATCTTTAAAGGTAAACACTTCTGCATAATCAAAATGGAAACTTACGGAGTCAATATCAATGTCTTGATTAATTGAAATGGAATTGCCATATAAAAGTAATTCAGCATCTCCATCATTAACTATTGAGCAAAATATACTCCTGAACTGTTCTTGAATCAGGCGTATATTGTTTAATAGCGTTTCGCCTTTCTTATTTTCGATGTCCTTTAACAGTCCTAATATTTCTTTTTGTTCCTCCCCGTATGAATTTAGACGATTTCGGAAACATTGACATTTTTCTTTAAGCTCTTCAAATTGTTGAACCGCTTTCTGATTAATTTCAATCTTATTTTTCAGTTTCGCGTTAATTTTCTTCAGTTTGTGGAGGAGTTCTTTGTCCTCTAGCTCTTCGTATTTTTCTAAATTCAATGGTATGCTTCCAAGCTTTCCAGCAGCTGCTTTGTGATCTTGTAACTTATTTTGCCAATGCAGGTATTTTGCAGCTAGAGCCTCCAAGTTTGTTAAATTCCCCAGTAACTGATCGCTCACTTTCATCTCGGCTTCTCTCAAGTCATCGAGTTGCTTTTGCTTTCCAGTTATCTAGTAAAAAAGTAGTGTGCATTTTATAAGTCAAAACGATATGAACAAGGAAATGCAACAGTACAAGCACATACCACATTTTCTAATTCGACAACTTCGCGGTGAGTATTTTGTATTTTTGCCTCCAGTTCAGCCACTTGTTTTGATAATGACTTAATATTATTCTGGATGCTAGTCATTTCTGCTTCATTTAGAGTTTGGTCCTTTTCTGTTTCCGACGAAAGATGCTTATAATACCTAAATTAAACATCAATAATACACAGTTAAACAATAAGACAGGCTAACTAATATAGTTTCGGAGACATTTTGTTAAAAATACGAAATTATGATTTGAAAGCTGCAAGTACTATGTACACTTACAGTTTGTGCAAATGATGGACTTTTGCCTCCAAGTCTCTTTTCTCACTTTGTTTGGTCGTGACTTTCTTTTTTGCTTCACCAAATCGAATATTTGCATCTCGAAATTGAGCCATCGTCTCAGCTTCATTTAAAGATTGTTCCCCTTTCAGTTCTGAATTTAACATTCTTTCGCGTTCTTCCAAAGCACTTATGTTTGACCTTCGATCTGAGATGTTTCGCTGCAAACTCTGAATATGTTCTTTAAGAGTAGATATTTTTTTCTCTGCAGTTCTGATGTCAGTCATCGTATTGCGTTTCCTGGTCCTATAAAAATATGATTTCGTTTGTATTAAAAATACGTTGTAATACACCAATGAGACAATACAACATTGAAAATTGTCGGTACACACAGCTTAGCATCAATGTGTACGTAATTAATAAATATTATTAACGATAAATTATTATGACTAATATCTGCACAAACTCTTCGTGTGATTTCTGGAGACTAAGTTGCTCATGTTTTTGCTTAACAGTTCTGTATTGTTGATTAATATTATTGGTCTCCTCATCAAGCTTTGATTTTTTCTCGAAAATTTCGGCGAGGTTTCTTTCCTCCATACATTTTGCTCTTTGCAACTCAAGCTTCTGAGGTCCTCTTCGAATGTAACCACCTAATGTAATTTAAAGGCCAAAATCACAAGGTGAATGAGACAAGGTACACTTCGAAAAGTCTGAACGCGGTTTTTTCAGCTTAACAAACCTGATATAGTTCCAACTTTAGAGACTCTTTCACCTTCCAAGGTCACACCTTCGACTTTATATTTGCTCATAACATCTATTGCAGTTTCTAATGAGTCACACAAAAGAGTTCTTCCAAAAACGAACTTGCTCACATCAGACACTCTATCATCGAATTGGATAGCACTGATCATTGGCTTTGCCATCTATCGAAACGATAAATTCATTTGGTCCGTCAGCAGAGCCACAAAATGTGTACGTACCCTTCTTTCGGTGTTAAATCTATATTTTATTTTCTGCATTCACTTTTCGCTACTTACCCTGAGGTCACTGGGAACATGGTCTAAATTAGGGACCCTTAACCCCTCCAATGGAATAAAATTCACTTCGCCCCGTAATTTACGTGCATTGAATTCTTTAAGTATTATTTCTGCAATAGCTGGAGACTGCACAATATGATGCAGTAGTCTTCGGTAGAAGAGAACATTGTGTAAATCCTTTTTGTTTAAGAGAAAAGATTTCCTAAAAGCTCTTGTATTGTATTCATTTCTTACTTTTTCCCTCCAGCAGATTCTACGGCTAAATCCAGTTCAGATTTACAGCGAATATTTTCACAAACTAAACCTAAATAACCTTCTAGGACTTCAGGATGACGATTTTCAGTTCTTAATTGTTCGAGTATACAAGCAACGCCTTTTTGGCCAGCCAAAATAGCTGCTCCGTAACATTTCCTGAATTCCTCATCTAGTCTGGCAATCCGTTCTTTCTGTTGTGACAATTCACGCTCAGTTTCGTTCAATTCACGCCATTTAGTTCTAAAGCAAATTTCAATAAATAAAATCATTTCATATTTCTTATCATTGAAATCCAAATATACATACATCAGTACATCAGAGCTAGAGTCAAGTTTTCAAGCTTACTCAAGAGCGTTTTTAATTTCAAATAGCTGAGTTCTTGATTTTTCAACTTTATGATTTAAAATAGATAAATCACTTCCTGAATCCGAAAGTTTTTTCTGTGATTCCTAGACAAATATAGCATGCTACAAATAATAAAATTGTTCTACATTCTTATGAATTTGTTACGCATAAAATATTAACTTCGTGTTCTGTTATAGCTTCATTAAGGTTTTCAATTGATTTGTCGCAAGAAGCCTGCATACGAGTTAATGCATCAGTAGTGTCTGTTACACGTGACCGGACATCTCTGAAAGAACATTAAAATCCATTTTAATATTACGTGTCTTTAATATTCCCTAAGAGTTATCATTATTTCCAAAATCTTGCACTACTTTAATTTGTTTTCAAGGTGTCTTCGATACTCAGCAGCATTTTTAAATGCACCTTTTCGGCACTCTTTCGCAGTAATCTCGTTTTTTCGTACGTCAAGTTGACAAATTCTATTGAAAGTAGTAAAACAAGCACATATATAAATGGTTCCCAGGTCATAGATCTCAAGCGTCATTTGGGAAAAAATTGAAAACCGGTACACACTCAGTTTCCAACATTATAAGAGGCTCTTTTAATTTCGTTAGTTCCGCTTCAGTTCTAGTCAATATTTCCTTCGTCTTAGAAATATCCTTCTCCAGCTGATCCTTCTTTTTTGAGAAACCTTTGTCATGCTGTGAAGTTTGCGTTCCAGTACTCATGAGATCGTTAAGTTCCTGCTGCTGACAAGCCTACAAACATAACTTACAGTTAGATACATAATAATAGGTCTATGTAAAAAGCAACCCCCAGAATTACTAGAATGGCCGTGATTTCATTTCTTTGAATTTCATGGTCGTTTCGAAGTTCCTGAAGCTGCCCAATTTTTAGATCTATGTCTCCAATTTCCCGCTTTAATATTTGCTGAATTCGCAAATTTTTTTCAGAGTTGACGCGAAGCGGTTTTTGATCTAGGTTAAATTTGTTTCGTCGGGTCTCCGCCTTAAAAGTAACAATTTGTTATTATCATATCACACGGTGCATTTAAGTGTGCACCAAATCAGTTCGATCGAATTGATTGTGGGCTAAATCTCAGAATATACAAGAATACCTCGGCAATGTTATGCTGTATTCGTTGATGTTCTCGTTCGTGCAAGACATATTCTATTGCACGTTTTGCTTGATCCTGTTTCATATATTTTCTTTGTTCTAAAACTTCAGATTCCAAAGCTTTCATTCGTTCTTCCAAATCATTCACTTTATCTTCTATGTCCTGCTTTTTCGCATCCGCGCCTAACAACAACATCAATATAAGAATTTATATCACACACTTTTGTATGAGAGCACTGCCAACAGTTTTCAGTCACCTTATCATATCATACCTTCAATACTTCGTTTACATTCCAAAATTTTATTGTCATAAATACTTGTCCCTAACACATCTGAAATAATTTTCAGCCTTGTAGCATCTGTTGCTAAAGCCAGATCAAGTATTTTCCCTTGCTTAACAATAAAATATGGATTTGTAAAACCAGCAATATCCAAGAACTGCTTTGCATTCAGAATTTCTTTCCCATTCACAAAAAACTTGTCTTTCTTAACACCCAGGACTCGCCGGAAAGTAACTGTGTTTTCAGCAACCTACAAAGTGTAAAGTAAAAGATCGCTGAATGAAGTACATGAAAATACATTTACGAGGACATGCTACAGCTACAAGAGTTTAGCAAGACATGCCCTGTTCGACTTTCTTTCAACACTTGATTTGATTCACGAAATAAATTATTTTAATACTAATTGACTAATGTCATACTGGTAGTTTGCGATCGGTGTTGTCGAATACAACTTCCACGAACGCAGCATCCTGTTGAGAACGCCCTTGGAATAACAACGCAGAACGGGATTCTGGTTTCATGTATCTGTACTCCAACGTAAGAGCGAATTCGATGGCTGGAAAATGCAGCAAATGCACAAACTGTATATTTTAAATAAAAATGATCTGGCGACAAATGTATAACCTCCAAACTTTCACCCACTTACCAGCAAAAATGTTACTTTTTCCACTTCCATTCCGTCCCACTATTGCCAGAAAAATTGGTTTTAAATAGGAAGATTTTCAAAATTTAAAAAACTTGATTCGATATTTGATTCATACACGTACGTATTATTATTAAAATAAAATTCACACGCAATATTCTACCAATTATATCATATACAATAATTATAGCGTATACCTATAACGTTGAGTCCGTTAAAAAAGTCATTGATAACGACTTTATCCTTGTAGCTTTTGAAGCCGCAAATAGTTATCTACACACAACATCAAAAGAGGTATTATACACAATCAACTACTATTGACGATAGGCGGTATGTTATTATAATTCATGATAACGTTACAACTTTAATGATCAGAAATTTATACCACCTGTTGTAAATAATGTAAAGAAATTTCAATAAATTACGAATAATGTATACACAAATTAAGAAAATTTACTACGGTTGACGGTTTGCTGTGAGTGTAAGGTTTGGAAAATAGGGTTTTAAAAAAAATTAAGAATTTGAAAGGTCACATTCATAGCAAACCTTACTTACCCTTTTAACCTCAATACATTTCATCCATTGCATATAATAGAATAATAGTAATCATCCTTTAACTCCCTCATTCGGAAACATCGGAAATCAATCCTTATGAGTAAACTTAAGCGATTTGTTTAAATTTGAAAATTGCAAACTGTAGGTAGTTCTTATAGATTGTACGTAGTTAAAATAATAAATGTGACCACCACTAACCTGTTTTATATACATGGTAAATCGTAAACTGCTACCTGTCGCGTAAACTAAAAATGCACAATTTTCTAGAGGTCTGACTGAAATGAATGTGCCATCAGCCAGCGTCAACTTTTAATGGAATGGAAGGAAGTCAGGAGCCTTTTCGGAATCGATTATTTTTAACTAATTCTGTGTCATGTGTTCACCCACATTAATCTCACACATCCGCAAGGATTCTTCAAAGCAAATTTGACATTGTCTTCAAACACCAGTCACACCACTTCTGTTTAAAAAAATGATTAAAATTATTTGACTTTGTAGGTACGTGTATTTCAGAACGTATATAAATTGTTGTTTCCTTTTGGATCTAGCTTTGCTAACAGCTTTCTGGAATTTCGAATCTTCAATTCCAATCGTGTACTTACCGTCCGTATGCAGGTGTGCGTGCACTCGTGCTCCACCTGCGACTTCCTTGTTTTCTTTGAATTCAAACTTATTTTTTCAACTAACTCGATATATGTTCATTTCAACTAAAACTTAAGTTTTCCTCTAAATAATGAACATTTGTTTTGTTTTGCAGGTATAAGTACGTACTATGTACTTATCAGTCAATATGCATTTTATTCAATTGTTCCGTATTCGTTGAAATTTCTATCACAATAATTTCGCGCAAAGCTTATTAAACTGTAATAACAGAACTACACACTATCAATTGGCGTCAGGTTAACAGTTAAAGAAAGCGGGTTTAATTTGATAACTTGGTAAGCCTAGTTGGTGGTAAAAATTGCATATTGCGTAGAATTTCAATGTTCCGAGAAATTTCTCACAACTATCATATCGTACGGCATATGCCCTACCGTCGACAGTCGACGTACTTACAGTCGACGTCGACGGCCCTCCAGTCGACACCCTTTAGTCGACGTCGACGGCCCTCCAATC
>JAHZNA010002761.1:0-11371 GCA_027743935.1 Sinodicranocentrus sp. ZH6
AATATCACTTCAAGCTGTAACTCGTGTCACACCCTTTGAGCTTTCCTCATGAGTGTGTTGGGTGAAAAGGTATACTTGTCAGTTGTGCATGATCTCATTACTGTAGAGGTATAACCTCATCAAGTATATTACTGCATGCGTCTGTGTGTGTGTGTGTGTCTGTCCGGGTTCGGTTTAGTTGGTTGGTTGGTTTGAGGATTTGGCGAGTACAACAATAAATTTCGGATTTTGTTTCTGTTATTAGTTAATTGATATGGAAGATTGTAATCTGAACTTAACACTGGTTTAGTAATTACTAATTTGGAGATTGATAATTTAAAGATTTGTAAAAATCGTGAAAAAAACAAACGACTCACAAAAAGTTAAAACTAACTACTAAACGGAAAATTTGGTTTCAGTTTTTAGTTAAAAAAAACCCAACGACACAAAAAAATAAAAATTTATGAACAGAGTTTATTATAGGAGAAGGAAAGTTTAACTAAAAACCGAAACTGACTTTTCAGTTATTAAGTCAGTTAACAGATTTTGGGGAGTTGTAAAAATGATTAAAACCTAATACCACAACACTCTTTTCGAAATGTCACAGCACCAGTGTAGGTACTGAATTGAATGGTCGCCTCTTTTAAAATCTGTTGTGCGATTAGCGCGCAACTGGCCTTCTAGTTTATATATATATCAGCGATGTACTAGTTCATAAATTATAGGTACATGAGTGATGTGATGTAAACATCATATTTTGTACAAGTTGTATTTATTAGAAAGGCGATATGGAAAAAATACACCTAAAAACTGCATATAGCTGCTTGGAAAAAAAATACCGCCATAGAAAAATTAATTGGAATTTAGGCACAAGGATATATCAGCTATATCCTTATCAGTTAGGTTAACTACTGGATCAGTTGACATGCCTAGCTGATAAGAATCATAACCCCTAACTCCTCGCGGGGTCACTATCGTTGACTCATCAGATTCCGATAAGAAGCTTCCTGCCTTGCTTCATATACGTTTCTGCGCTCACTCAAAATCATTTATAATGTACTCATTTTCCCACTCAAGGATATCGCTCTCCAGGATCTTTAGAGCGGATCGCTTCGCAAAATCTGGAAAATTGAAAGATGTTGAAGCTGCCAATAAAGCCCTTAGTGAAATTCCCGCTTTCAGTTTACATCGTGCCTTAAGAAGGCGTTTAAAAGGGTAGGCGACATTCGTTTATTACGCTTAGTTTGATGGATGAGAAGGGAGAGCATATTCCGTTTACTGATAGCCCTACGTGCGTAGTTTTACATTTGAGAACAAAGTTCATGAAAGAAAATATTTGCAACGAAACATAGTGCCGGTTAGAAAATTCAAATACAATGGAACCGTTGTATTGTATTGTATTAAAGGTGGAAACAGCAGATGAGTCAGCTATCCCAGCCGCCGAATCCCTTCAGGGATTATTACGGTCTCACCTTGACTCTTTAGGTACAACTTGATTTATGCCTGTAAACCCCCCATACGCTTCAGGCTAAACCGGCCAGTGCTACTGATAAAAATGGAACCGTTACATGGACTTAAAATTCGCTGTTTAATGTTTAAGCACATGGCTAATGAAAGGCACAAGCTATGAGCGAATCGTTTTTCAGCTTTTGGCACCTGAAAGTAAAATAGGAGCTTATCATTAGTAACTTATGCATATGATTAAATATTGCTAATATGTGAGTAAAATTTTAATTAATTTTGAATGAGGGTAGGTTGATATTCCTTAAGTCTGTCTTTTCCGATTTACTCCACTTCAGCATATGGCAAGCAATTTTAAATTTATTGCAAGGAGATATTTGGTAAGCATACATTTTATCCGTCTTGAATGAAGTTTTACGGTTCATTGCCATATCATAGGAATTGCAAATTAACCCTAGAACTTTAAGTGAGGCAGGTTCCATCTGTAAAAAAATAAATGTAAAAATATAACTAGAGAGTTTGATATTTAAATTAGTAGTACATGCCTCATATCTCTTTTCAAAATCAACTATCGATAAATAAGAAAGAGATTCAATTATAATGTAAATTAAAGCATGCTTACCGATTAATGATGCAGAAGGCGTCTTACGAATCGGGAGAGGGGGAAGTGGCCGGTATAGGTTACCGGCTTGTTTACCTTCGATGCCGAATTTTGCTAGCACTAGCAGTGCAGCAATTATTTTCGCATATTTCATGATGAGTATGTTGGTATGACGTTAATTGTTGGTTTATCGTTCTTTAAATTATTCACTCATATAAGTTTGTAGTTCTTGGAGGTTTGCTCACTTCTTTAAATTATTCACTCACATAAGTTTGTAGTTCTTGGAGGTTTGCTCACTTCTTTATTGTACAATTGTATTGATAATAAATTCGCATGAATAGCTACTTTTCAAAAAAGCTAGGCTCACATTCTGAAAAGTAAATGACATGCATGTATTATTTAATAGGAAACATCATCAAAATTTACATCATTGAAAGCATACCAGGGAGAATTGGTTTCTTGTCCTTGTCCTATGAATCAAGAAAATTGTGGGTTGGCACAATAGTAGTACCGTTTATCTTCTGTGTTTGAAATCGGAAGCACTAGGTACCTGGGTGGAAGCTGTGGTTGTGTAGAAAGGCTTTAACTTCTTTGAAGGGAAGATTGTTGTAGGAACATTTCTGCTGGCCCTACTGTGTTCTTACGGATAGGTATATGGGTTGTAGTTGTAAGGGATGATACTTGGAAGCTTTCAATGTACTGCTGGGTTGATTTAAGCACTGAATCATGAGTTGTCTCACGGTCATTTGTCATTCAACGTGTAGTAGTTGGGTTGCTCAGAATCGACTTAGTTATTAATTTTGGAAGTTTAGGTATGTAATGTGGAATGAATTGTGGAGTGGACAATGCTAATTCAATAAAGCGAGAGATACAATAAAAAATGTGGATTTCAAATCTACCAACAATAGAATATTTACATTGGGAAATAATAACACATGTGCTACAATCCAAAACATTGCAACATGAAGCTGCACCTACAAAATTAAATACAATGAAAAGTTTCATATTAAAGCTTTGTAATTTACAAAGTCAATAAACACCTTTCCTCGACAAGGGTTCAGCGCATAATCTTGTCGACGCCCTAAATTTAGTAATAAACCGGTGTCAACCATAGTAAAAAATCATCATATAACAAACATGGAAAACGTTCAAGAAGTATTTTTATAAATAGACAGTACTTCCCTTAAAGAATTATAAATATCCGAATATTTAGCTTGGAAAATTAAACGAGCTGAAAGCAATAAGAAGAGTAAGAAAGCCATAGTTAAAATTTTATTATCAAATACATGATAGACTGGCAAGCATTTTGTTGAGTTGAAAAAACATAAGCTAATCTGAAAACACAATAATAATGAACTTTTATGCATAAAAAGGGACAAGGGGAAAAAATAGTTGAACTTCTCATTCTTGTAGGAACACAAGGTTCATATTCTCGAAAAATACATTACAAGGTAAATAAAATTTAAGCAAATTCTTTAACTTGGTCATTTATGCATAACTTGATATTTTTAATTGTTGAAGGTTGTACGTTGTGAGCCCCTAACAGCATGTGTTAAATGTAAAAAATCACCTTATAAGATTATTTGCCAAAAGCTAAACCCCCCACGTAAAAAAGAAATATAAGGTTAATGATGGTTCATCAAATGTGTTTTTCTACCCACAACACACCCTTCTTAAACAGCCATTTGGTGTGTATTAATTGTTTCATAGAGATATATAACCCAACAAATTTCATCGCAAACAAGCCAGTTTATGATGTCCTAAGTGTAAATTTAATTGGGTATCGGATTAATGGAACTTAGTAAGATACTAGCTTAGCAATATTAGTTGCTAATACCAATTGTAAGGCGAAAGATAGTGTATGAAAGTACGCAAGTACTGACTCAATACCTTACAATAGGTTTGGTAGATAGAGATATTTATTCTGAGTGATAGGTATCAGTACAAGAGCAACTACTCTTGCTTGTTTACAGAATGTGAGGTGTTATTACAAAGTAAGAACAAGAACTGCTTTAGCATAGAATTGTATTGAGCTTATATACTAAATAAGGCTATAAGCAACAAGATACATAAAAGCAAGTTTATTGCTTTTCTACCATATACACAGTATCATTTCATGTACTAAGATTACATAAATTTATGATTATGGTATTTATAGCATACATCTGTCAAACATGCTTTTGACATTATTATTATTTTATGGGTTATACGTTGGGGCTTTTCACAATAAACGAATTTATCAACATTAAACCTTAATTTGATAGGAGCAGGCGGGAGCTCCATATTTGGATTGGTCATTGTTAGAACAGAGCGAAATAGACAGTCAGGAGCATGAAAAACGAGTTGAAATACAGAAGTATTGGAATTGGACGGAACCACCAAGGTTTCGGTCTTTGTCCATTGTCGGTTTACTGATAGCAGGAAGTTCTCACGAGCTGAAAAAAACGAGAACAAATCAACAAATATTAGTTTTATCATTCACTTATGCATACTAGGGTCGTCTTTACATGTAATATTAATTTTATTGGCTTACTCGAGGCTGAGCTGTCTGTGTGATTATACACAAGAGAAACCTGTGTAGTCACCTCAGCTACCAAATATTTGTTACTTGGATTGAACAACTCGTGTATTCTTTCCAGCTCAAAAGTCGCATCCAGAGAACGTTCATTTATCTTTTCAAAGCTCTGGAACAAAGGTGCGAACAATAGGTTGAAAACAACGTCAATTACTGGACCTGCACCTCTGTTAGTATGAGGGTGGGACGCTCCTGTTAGCTTATGGCAGGTAGCAAAACGAGAACTACGCAGATATTCATGACGATAACGAGGAAAAATTGCCGGGTTTTGAAAAACAAAAATTAATTTTCAAGCTTGAGCGAAGGACAGAACTACGTATGTAGCTTTCCACAAGTGTGTGAATGACGAAATTGTGGGTTTTTTACTGGTTTTTATACCAATCGTTGGACCCTTGTTCTCACGCTCACAGTAGGACAAGTACACACGAGTGCTAGTGAATAAAAAAGAGCATGAAAAGTACACATGTATCACACTTGACATTATTAAACACATACTCATAATATATCTGTTTCTAAAAATATATCAGGATTTTTGTTCAATTTTCAAACGTTTCGAAGGGTCGATTCCAAGAAACAAGGTAACATAAATGAAATGCAAACAATCCCAAAATAAAATTCGTAATAGGAGTGGTTTTAGCCGGTTTCTTCTAGTATTTCCTGCAAGAGTACTTAAGACCCATGCACCTGCGTTGCACAATCCAAATCGCTTGTAAATGTTGTTTTTGAGATTTCTACATCCTCCACTATATCCGCATGTATTTCAATTAATTTAAAATATTACTTGCGTTGATGCGCTATGACTACTGAATACCGTAAAAAAAATATTCTACATCAAGTTCAACTAAAGTTTAAAAATTTCAAGCGATCATTCGTTTTTTGTTAGCTTATGATTTTCATAATTTATTTTTAAAATGTGTTCAATTTTTATTACTGGCGAGTTTTTTTTTGTAAATAGGGAGGATTTGATTTCTTAAAGTGTAATGAATGCTCAATATTTTTATTAAAACAAGTTATGATCAACATTTGCAATTGAAATCATGACCAAATTCTAGCCGATTACTCGGACGGCTCCAAAACATTAACATTTGGAATAACGTGAATTGAAAATCTTTATCATTTTTGCCAACGATCTGAATATTTATAATAATAATATAATAATATGATTTATTCAAGTGTCTTCCCCGTAATCAATACACAAAAGTAATTGTTCTTCCTACTGTGACACCATTATTATGTAATGAATGACAACTCTGAATATGTAAAATGCCGAATTTCCTTAAATTCAATAAACATTAGAAACCTATTTGCATCCATATTTTTGTGCAGTAAATTTGCCATTATTTTATTTTCCTGCAAATCGTTTTGTAACCTCTAAAGATTTTTATCTTTTGGCGATAGATTTTTCCTGGTATTTTTCCTCGTATTCATAAAAGAAACAATAGCACACAATAACCATCGCCTTCATAGAGACAGGAAGAAATTGAATGAAGCTTTCTCTCCGGAACTCCGGAATAATCCACGAGGAGAAAAACACTGATTAAATCTTGACAAAGGAGACCAAAACCAACGTCGACGGAAACGTTTAAAAGCTAAATACCCACGCGTCCTCCAAATAGTAAAAGCTTTTACATCCAGGTTTCCTTTTTGTCAGCTTGCTTTCCTTCTGCAAATAGCCACAGCCACTGGCTTTATAAGTCAAATCTGTGTAATTCGAATCCAAATTCTCATAGCTTTCTTCACTTTCCCCAATTCCTCACCGCATTATTCAGATTCACAATTACACAACTGCGGATAATCCCTTGCGTTGGACGAAAAAGAATGATCCTCGTCGAACCCTTTCATTTCAGCAATTACTTTCTGTTTTCCCTTTCCCTTATGTGTTAAAATTATTATAATATCAAATATCCAATTTCATCAATATTTCCATTTCTTACCTTCGGTGAAAAAACTTTCTAAAAGATGCCAATCGTGAAATACTTTACCAAAACACTGAAACTGGACAAACTGAACAAAATCTTAATATTTATTGTCACAGCAAGCCACCATTACTTTACTAACTTCCAACATTCCAGCAAGAAGCATCCAAAAGCAAAGCTAATCATCATGGCGTAAAGCAACCATAACACAAGAAAATCTTCAATTTTCCCTTGACCCATTAAACCTTCCTGTCTTTTCATCTCCCAATGTTTAACCGTTTCCTCCATAAATTCCTTAAACGTTTGTTTTTCTACATTTATCTCATGAAATCTATAAATTCCAGACTCTCCCAAGGCCTTTAAAGCTTGCTCGGCTGGTAACTCCAGAAACACTAAACTTCTCCAAGACCAAACATCTATTTCTGGGAAGAGTCCAATCTCATAATTGTCCACCATTTGGAGACCATCCAACGTGGACAAAATAAGTTTAAAAAGATTCTCCTCAGCATATCCCCTGTTGAACAAGGTAAAGAAATGCAAACTTTTCCCAATTCCTGGAAATGTTTTTCTCGCGGGAGGAAAGCATTTCTCCAAAATTCCACCCTTTCAAAGGTTTGTTGTGGAAAATAGTTTTTATCAGGGTTCCTTTCAATTCAGATAAGTCATTGAAATGGCCAATAACTATACATCTAGTTGACATACTTTCCAAGTAATTTGAAGTCATTGGATTTGAAGAATTTTTAAATCTTTTGAGAATGTCCAATTCCAAAAATAAACCTGCAAGTAAAGGTATCTCAGAGTTGAAAAGTAATTCATAAAACGTTCCCGGCAATCCTGAAGGTGGCGCTGGTTTCGTCATGTCACTGTAAATCGAGGAAGTATACATATTTCGGAAAACAATTCCAGAAAAACTCCACACCAAAATAAGATGCCAAGTTGACCTCGTCACCTTCCCCAAGGCTTCGCTTCCCTGCTCTAATAAAGTCGAATAAATCCAGAAGCACGATGTCCAAAAGTTATTTTTTATAACAATCGAAACCAAAATGATTGTGATGAGGAGAGCAAACCAAACATGGGGTGTAAATGGGGAGAGGAACGAAAGCAAATTTTTGTTTGCTTTTTTCCCTTTTTTCAAAAATATGCTATATTTCATTCCCGAATGTTTCATTCCAAAACTGACGACTTGCTTGTGATTCCTCTCCACGACAAATGTGGAATCCAGCGTGAGTGAAGATGATAAAGCTCGGCAAGGTTCGTACATCAATGAGCAATTAAACTGCTCACGTATGATGTTCTTAATGCAAATGTCTAACTCAAAAAACCAAAGTTTAGCAAAGAATGGGTGAGCGCAGTTTACATCGTAATATATTCCGTCGAATTTTCCACGGCGACGGAAACTTTTATGGCGATGGAAGATAAATTCTTCAAATTGCTTGGTTATCCGTTGCAGGGAAATTGGAAGTTGTAATTGAACTAGAGACAAGACACCTTTTTTATTGTTTCCAGAATGAGAAACCACATTTGCCAAGAATATTGCTGGAGACGAAATGCTCATAAAAAGGAACTTTGAGCGAGAATACTTTGGAATTGTTTGGAAGTAAGTTTGATGTAAAATTCTCGTGGCTATAGGGAGCAAAATATAGTTGTGAATTTTAGGTGGGTGTTGGAGCCCTTTGGAAGATTCCACGTGGGGATATGTGAAAAGGGTTAGTGCGTCAAGGTAAACTGCGGGTAGCTGGAGGGTACAAACGGGATGAAATTTGTGAGCAGAATAAACCTTTGAAGATATTGCTGACAAGTTTCCACCATTATATATTGTAGTCAAGTTCGCATCTGGAGTTAGCTTTGCTCTCGCGTGAACGCAAACGCAAAGTTTTAGATGGGCACATTTCTCTAGAAAATATTCATTCAAGAATGGCCATGCGTTTGGCGGGTGACTAAAATGCAAAGTGCAAGGTAGAAAAATTTGAACGAAATTTGAATAATTTTCAAAAATCCTAGAATAATAAAGTTCTGTTGAACCCCTTGCCACAGACAGAATCCCAAAGAAACAAAATATTATATCAAGTTTTGGAAACATTTTTACAGAGAAAAAAGCTTGCGAATGGCTGAAATCGAATGCATGAAAGGATTAAAGCTGAGCATTAAATTTTGTTTGAAGTTCTCTTGTAAATATTTCTGAAGGGGTTTTTACATTATCGACCATATTTACCAACCTCGTTCATTATATTTATAGTTGAGTGTATATAAACTTACGAGGAAAGTTCATCAGATGTGACACAAGTTACAGTTAGAGATGATGCTAAGACAAAATAATTATGTCAATTCAAGCTGTAACTCGAGTATCACTCACACACCACACGCATGACCTTTCCTCCCATGAATAGTATTGGAAATTATTAAGAGAACAAGCACTTTAGTTTGGCTATTGGAATGTGTTGGCTTTTCATTATTTTATGCAACAGCGTAATTGTAATTAATCACAAAAATACACTTTGTTTAGCCTACTTGAACAATAAATAAACATTTGTAATGGCCTTTTGAATTCGCAAATAATAGGTTTGATAACAAGAGTAATTCCAACACAAAGCACTCTAAAGTAAACAGAACCAAAATGTCGTAAACATATCCCCCTCGGCGTAAATAGAATGGCGAAGACCCAGTAAAGGGGACTCAGCTTTCACGAATTTCCGTTTACGTTGGTTTGGATATCCTTCGTCAAGATTTTCTCTCCTCGTGGATTATTAATTACCATGTTGCCAAAAGTGGTGAAATCTCGGTGAAAGTTTAAAATTTGAAGTTTTTTTATGCAGGTTCAATCCAAGTCTATTTTGCATTTAAAAAGATAAATCTCGGTTTGCATAAAACAATATGATTGACAAGAGCAATTTTAAATTGAATTGACTTTTGTAATAATTTTTATGATTGCTTGACAATGAACAAGAAATGTAGGAGTTTGGTCTGATTTGATAAATTTGCATAACAATTTTAGTCTTCATTGGCAGCCCCCATATACCTCTTGAATTTCACATATTCAAACAAGCCACCCCTTCATTTCCCTCTCTACAAATAGCTCATCTTTTAATCTCATTCTAATAAATTTATTTAGTGGAAGTTACTATGGAGTCTTCAATTCCTGCGAAAATATTATGCAGCAGATGAACCTGTTTATCTGTTCCATCCTCATCCTCCTTGATGTCATTCACTCTCTGTAAACTCGCAAATGAGCCAGAAAAAGTTCTACTACTACGAAAACATGCTTGGAAATTAATCACATTTACCGAAGAGTAGCTACATTCATTTCAACTCAAGAGAGAGAAGTCTTTCTTCTTTCGCTCAGTTACTAGCATTTCAATGCATTGAGTTTGATGGGGAGAATGTACTCCTTCAAGAGTTTCCCATTCAAACGTTGCATGCTGCATTGAAATGTTGTAAACTGCTACTAATTCTGATTGAGTAAGCCTGTCTCTTTGTAATACTATGGTATTCTACTTTTTGGTTGTTTAACCCACATCCGCCATTTCATTATTTTCAACAAGGGATTTTTACTGCAGAGAATGACTCTCATCAGAAAATTATGATGACCCTTTGGTTGCTTACGATTTACATGGCTCCATTAGCCGTGGACTATTTAATTATCAGCTTCACGGTCATCATGAAATAAGTCATTGTAAACTTGAAAGGATATGTGATACAGAATAGTTGATGTATCATTTAGCTGAATAGAAAAAGCTTAAAATTATAAGTCCATGCAATCTTTGCTGGTTATTGCATGACAAGTAAACTGTACTTAAAATGACACACGAAATAGAAAGCTTAGTACCTTTGACGAAGCTTATTTACGAAAGGGTTCTCTTGAAATTGTGACCTTCACAGTGCAAGTCTTTGATGGAATAAGCATGTCACAGCCGGATAACTTATCTATGTGTATGTTCATTGATAGGGATTAGTTGATGTTTTCATGAGAATAGGATAGGCTTAAAATTTGGGTTTCATCGTTTCATGGATTACTTGCTGGCGACCACATGTCATAAAATGTACCTGAAATGACAAAACAAATAGAATGACAATGCTACAGTTATGATGCTTATCCTGAGGATACTCCAAAGGATTTCTCTTTTAGATTTTTTAGCTCGCTTCATCCTCAGTGGTCACCACGAAGCAGAGATTGAAGGTTGAAATAATTTTTCACTCGTGTAAATTCAATACAAGTTGAAGTGCAACTACATTAACAAGTCAAATTTAGCAAACTTTAAAAACTCTACTCTAAATTTAAGACGATGACTCAAAATCCAATGGAAATTGCTGTGGTAATTTTAATGCATTTAAAAAATTAAAACTTGGTTGGTATAAATTTTAAATTGATTGGAATATTGATTTTTCTTTTAGGTGGTAGCTTTGGTTAATGACTTCACCAGCATTCATGACCTCGCCAACTTCCGCCTAGTGTCAAAACTCTGGTATAAAGAATCCCTTCAAAAATGGAGATCCAATGTTTATCCAAGAATTTATGCAGGAGACGTGGAAAACTGTGAAACTGGGATTGACATGTTACCTCCAGAAATATTAAATTCTCGCCCTCCATCCATTCTTGTAAAAGATTTGCTCCAGTTGATGAAAGTGAATAATATTCTCAATCTTTCCGGTTTACCTTATCGAAATTACCGGCTAGACCATTGGGGACGTGGTATGCTCCTCAGTCCTCCATCACGACAAAAAGTAAAGTGGTCACGTGTTCTTCGACACTTTTTTAGGGAATTCGGTCACCTTATGTACCATCTTGACTTGAGTTCAGTGCACTTCAACAATGCGTCCGAGTTGGAGGATGTGATTTTTAGG
>JAHZNA010002762.1:0-10101 GCA_027743935.1 Sinodicranocentrus sp. ZH6
CTGAAATAATCCTACTGTGGATTCATCGGCAGGAGTTGTGGTATAAAAACTACAGCTCCGTCCCCCTCATACATACATACATACATACCTACAATGCTGAGTTATTTTTTGTCTGAAAATCAAATCAATTGGATATTGTATTTCATTTGTGACGAAACGGATGTGATTGAAAATCCCTTACTGTAAAAAATCCTTTGAAAACTTGCTCACATACACCCATCTTTGATCTGGAGTACTCAACTTCCGGTATAAGGATTGTATCGGTAGATGATAAAATTCTGAATCAGTATAAATGGAATAAGACCAGTTAAACACTCCATTCCAAACGGATGTTGATGATGAACCAAACTTTTTTTCGAACGGGTGGTTGATATTGGTTTCAAATGTAACAAAAATCCAAGGTATTTCGGCATTCCTTCCTGTAGCCACTGTTGCTGGTGGAAGGCTGCATTGAAAAATTTTAAAAAATCTAATGTTAATTTTAATTTAAAATAAATAAAACACTACATCGTTGAATTTACCTTGTGCGCAAATTCATTGTTAACAGATGGAAAAAGATAGCATCCACTTTATCCACAAGACTGCGATTTGAGGTCAAATGAAACTCAGAGTTGCAATCGAATTTTCCAATACTTTTTTTACTCCATAGTAAAATTGTAAATGGTTTAGGGCTTTCATTGAAAGTTCGGATTTTTCTTGGTTGGTTCGAAAACTCGCAAAAATAGTATTGTCCCAAATAGAGCAAGTACAAAAACTGGAGAATGATTGCTACAAATAGGACTTCTTTTCTCACAGACATTGTGGTAAACGTAATAATATAATAATTTTCAAAACGAGGAGGTTTTGTTTTAATAGCAATTGTGAATGAATTCAGTTCACCAAAACCTCAATCTACCTACAAGTTTTGATAATTGTTTTATTTGGGAAATTATTTCTAAGAAGTTGAAAGATTACCCGTGTGAGAAGAAATATCTATAATATATAAGACGGTTTAATATTTTTTGAAGTTGGATTACAACTTGACCTACATTTGTATGTGTTGGCATATGTGGGTGGATAATTCCACTTATGCTAATATAAACCTATAAGACTACCCCTACCCTCCCCCATTTCACCCACAGCATACTGACCGTGTATGCAGGAGGTGAGTTTTCAAAAATTGATATAAATTTATATATGGAGGTGTGTTATAGTATATATGAGTAATAATATGATGTGTTATGAGTGATGGATGAGATGAGATTATATAATAGCCTAAACGACTGATATATGTGTAATTTGAAAATGTAATTTTTGACAATAATTAAACAGGGGCTTCTTACTAGTTTTTTCAGTGGCACCATCATAAAAAATGTTTTCGTGTTGCTGTTTCGTTGAATAGCTTCGGTTTTGCGTTTGATTCCTAGACCATCTCAAGTTGCACATGATTCCCCAATAATAACCAGCAGAGTGCTATCTGATATGATCTATCCTCCAATTATGTTTGTGCTTTATTCCAGAAACCAAGTACATTGTATGCAAATAATATCTGGCCAAAATCCATTTTTTATTGCACCTTCATCATATAAAAGCATTGCATTCGCAGAAAAATCCTTTTTTATTTCAAATTTTCCATTTAAAAGCACTAGTTCACAGAAATTATAAAAATGTGCAGGTATTTATCATTCATGACTTCATGAGATATTTTCCAGCTTTGCAAAAAGTTAGTATAATACAACTCACGAGCAAACATAAATTTATACTAGTATGATGCAGAATCATTCCAAAGACAGTTTTTTCCATAGAATTGATGACGAAGAATCCCAAAACGCCCACCTCATGTGGAGGTTTCTACTTGTCATCCTACATTGTCTTCCTCTGTGTGATTGTTTGTGGAATGATATGCACTAAAAAGGAATTGTCGGAAGTCACGTAACCTCTTGTTGATTTTGACATCATGTCTGTGTTTGATTTGCTGGCTCCTATACACATCGCCCTTGTCGTATTTAGATTTATGGAAATGAGAGAGGGTAAGAAGCAGTTATCATTTAGAACAGTGAGAATCACACTTTGTGTAACACAGATTGGAATGCTTCCTGGGTGCAATACATCAATGTTGTCAATGTTCTCATGAACCCTATTAATATTATCATATCACGGTACTTATCGTAGGTCTAGAGGGGACGCATGACTAACTTATATTTGAAACACAGTTGCTCTCTATATATCTGTGAAAATTATGAATCTTTCATAATGGACAAAAACTGAGAAACAACTTGTTTTTGGGAGTCCTCATCTTCAATCACTATAAGTGTCCTCAACTAAGTCATTAGCATTATCAAACACCAGTTTACAATTTATTCCTTTTCTATAAATCGCAATATTACGGTAATTTCACTGCGCTTGAATCTTTCAAAGTCGTGTGCGAAGTGGCATCAATCAGGAATGAGTTTTTTTAGCCAATTGTTATCTTGAAGGATATACAATACTATGAGAGCAAAGCTAATTCTGGAGTTTTTGAAGAAAGTGGAAGTGAATCTGGCTCAGGATCAACATGCAGGACTGCTCAAGGCTATAAAGACGCTGAGGGAGAAAGGTCTTGCTTGCTTACTGCTCGCAAATTCAGTGTTTCCTCTCGCACATTATAGGTTAAAGTGAAAAAACTCAGGATAACAACAAATCGACGGTATCGCAAAGTCAGCTTCCTAATGTCACGTCACCATTCCAAGGACTATACCTATAAATCGGAAAACAATGCCGGCTTCAGTTCAGAAGAGCAATATTCAGATATACCCAGGAACAGAAACAATGCAAATGCAACAACTGGTGTAATTTTGCAAGATGATTATGCAATCAATTTTCAAATTATGCATTTTAAGTTTCGAAAGAATTACATTTTTGGAATCGTCACGTGAACCACATTAACTAACCTTGGACACTATTTATAAGTCTAATAAATCATTATGCAAATTTTGGAATGTATGAATTCTGGTGTTTGTGACATATTATATGTGCTTATTAGCTCGCAAAAGTGTTTGAAGTGCGAGCTTATGAAATCGTCTGTGCCGTCCGTGTGTGTGTCTGTGTGTCTGTCTGCACATTTTATTCGAACTTTTTAAATTGATTTTGTGTTCTAAGGTCTAAAAGAAATTTACGAAACGACCCTATGGGGTGTTTTACTGAGTTCGTAGGGTGTTAGACTGTGTGTAAGTAGTGGTACATTGGAGTGTAGGGGGTGTTCTACCAAATGCATAGGATTATTTTGTCTCAAGTCCAAACGGAACAAAGAAACGACCCGATTGGGTGTTCTATAAAATGAGAAACTTAGAACAACAAGGAAAAATAAAATTGTGTTTTTGAAAAATAAGGATAAATTGATGAGTTATACGTGATTCGTGTTTTCTACTGGGTCAGGGTGGTTAGAGTGTGTTCTAAAGTCCAACAGGAATTTAAGAAACGACCCGATTGGGTGTTCTATAATATGTGAGACTATCGTTTTATCATATGTTGTTAGGTGAGATTGTTAGCTTAATGCTTGATGTGAGAATATGGTTTAATGATATGTTGTTAGGTTAATGTTTGAAGTCTTATTTGCGAGCTCAACTTACAAGCAAATATTGTCTACAGCCCACAGCCGATGAGTCCCAAATTTTATATTTATTAAGAATACTATAATGTAAGATAATTGGCAAAATAGCAGCTCCAAATGATAAGCCGTTCCAGAGTTCCAGGCACCGAAATTGGCTGGAGAATGTACATTAAAAATGCATTTGCTTTAACAAAGTACATGCACTTACACTCCGCCACGCTTTATGCATGTTTATGGGGCGTTTTGAGAAATGTGAGAAGCATTGCGGTGTATTGAAGTGAACGAAGATATGTGCTTTGTTGAAGCCAATACATTTTTAGTGTACATTCTCCAGACACTTTGGATGCCTGGAACTCTGGAATGGCTGACCATTTGGAGCTGCCGTTTTGGCTATTATCAATACATTATAGTATTCTTAATAAATACAAAATTAAGGATTTATCGGCCATGGGCTTTGGACAATATTTACTTGTTAGTCTTACCAGATTTATTGATCTATTAGCTTGCGCCATTTAGTATTAAACGTTTTATTTACATTTTATTACATTTCTCTTTATTTATAAGATTGTTTTGATGTATTATTTGATTAATGAACCATTCATCAGTACAAAGTTTGCTGTCATGTTAACTATACCATCAGCAATAGCCAACGCTAAAAACGCTCTAACTTTTCTCATCGGCCCAATACAATAACCTATTAGCCCACATGACCTTAACTGCATTCTCTCTTTTCTCAATATAATAACATTGCTCCAGTAGTTCTTAAACAAAATCCCGTTTTCCCGCGGAATACATCCAATCGTAGTCATTAGAAAGTCAATTGTTATACAAAGGCCAAACATTGTCGGGCAAATTAAGTAAACTACAAGAGGCAGCATGTCGTACATCATAATCGTTGCATATCCGGCACAGCTTCCAAGCAAAATTCCTGCACAAACTAAAGTCATTAAAAAACTACTCATGGGGATATTAGCTAACTGTAAGAAAATTTCAGTTTGACGAAAATATTTTAAGCAAGACGGAAATCTCCCTCCTTTGAACTTTGACCTTTGTCCAAGTTTCTTCGGCGGGGGACATAATAAATAAGAGTGTTGCTGAATCCCTTCCAAAATGGCAATGATCAGAAGCAATACAGAAAATACTGCGCTACCTCCAAACAAGATTGAAACTCCATAAGTAATTCCAGCACTTATTCGAACAACATGTTTGACAACTGAGGAGCTTCCTTGAGTCCCAAAAAAAACTTGAATGGGGTCGTAATCTACAGTGTAAGGGCCTGCCACCAAGAACCATGGTAAAGCAAGTAACGCGTAACCTACACATTTACTTATCCAGTACCCAATTTTCCCTCCTTTTGAGTTAGTATTGAGTAATTTTAGTCGTTGGGTGAGCACAAAGCAAAATTCATTTTGGAACTTTATAACAGTTACCCAACCGGAAATTCCAAGGATGCAAATGCAAACAAGAAAAAGGTACACAATATTCTGCTCCATTTTATTCGGGCAACTTTCATTTGTCTGCGAGTGAAGCCAAAAAAGCCTTAGAACGCATCCAAGGTTTAAAACACAAAGTGCCGTGGGAACAATTATTTGATAGTATTTGTGAAATTTCTTATGGCGCAATGGGTTCAAGATGAAGATGTTTTTGTCTTTGTCGTAGAAATGTGGGAATCCGGGAAAATATTGGAGAAGGAGGTTGATTTCCAAAGCGCCTTTTGTTAAACCTGACATTTTCGTTTTTTCACTTGACGTAAAGAAGAGGTTGAGCTTTTAAAGTGGAATGACGAATTTTTTTCGTAAGCCTTTGCTTAAAACTAGTTTTCAGACTGGTTGTCTTAGTAACGAAAGACAAACAAGCGCGATTTCCCATTTGATTTGAGCTTTAGGATTTTGTGTACCATATATTATGAAATTTATCCGGCAAAGACAACTACACGTGGAGAAAGGACCGCCTTTACCGAGTTTTCCACGTCTATCAGCACAAATTTATGATAAAAAATTAGTAGCATCGTTTTTTTACATTGAATGTTATGATGGAGCTACTTCACTGCCAAACTTCAGGAAAAATGTACCACCAAAACCATGTTAGTAAAATTAAATATTCTATACAAATTTCGCTGTATCTTCCTATTTTATGTTAATAAATTCAAATGGGAAATGAACACTGGAAAATCCAAGAGTTTGTTTTGAAGACGACTGGTTACCTTAGTAATAAAAGCAAACAAACAAAATTTTATGTCTGACCTTTTTTACTTCATATTGGGTAAACCATATTGCGAAATTTATCTGGGAAAGATAACTTAATAAAGGTAAAAGTACCGCCTCTACCGAGTTTGCTACCTCTTACCAGCACATATTTATGGGAAAAAATTCTACTCTGTGTTTTTTCACATAGACTATTATATGATGAAGGTACTTGACTGCCAAACTTTGGAAATTTGTACTACCAAAAACATAAAAATTTGGGAAAATTAAATATTCTAGACGAATTTATCTGTATCTCCCTATTTTATGTTAATAAATTCAAATGGAAAATGAACACTGTGACATCACAAGATCGTTACTGGGAATTCTAAGAGTTTGTTTTGAAGTTGATTGGTTACATTGGTAATAAAAAGCAAACAAGCGTTCTGCCTGGCATTTTTTAATTCATTTTAGGTCAGCCATAATGCAAAATATATCTGGCAAAGAGAACTTGAGAGAAGGTAAAAGTACCGCCTTTACCGAGTTTGCTACCTCTTACCAGCAAAAGTTTATGGAGAAAAAAATTCTAGGGATTTTTCACAAAATATTTTATGATGTAGGTACTTGACTGCCTAACTTCAGTAAAAATGTACCACCAAAAACATGTTAGTAAAATTAAATATTCTATACAAAGTCCTCTCTATCTTCCTAGTTTATGTTAATAAATTCAAATGGGAAATGAACACTGGGAAATCACAAGATCGTTGCTGGAAAATCCAAGAGTTTGTTTTGAAGACGATTGGTTACCTTAGTAAAAAAAAGCAAGCAAGCGAAATTTTTTGTTTGGCATTTTTTCCTTCCTATTTGGTAAACCATAGAACGACATTTATCCGGCAAAGAGAAATTGAAAGAAGGTAAAAGTACCGCCTTTACCGAGTTCGCTACCTCTTACCAGCCCAAATTTATGATAAACAATTTCTAGTATGGCTTTTTCTTATAGAATGTTATATAATGCAGGTACTTGACTGCCAAAGTTTGGAAAAAATGTACCACCAAAAACATGTTAGTAAAATTAAATATTCTATACGAAGTCCTCTGCACCTTACAATTTTATGATAATAAATTCAAATGGGAAATGAACACTGGGAAATCACAAGATCGTTGCTGGAAAATCCGAGATTTTGTTTTGAAGACGATTGGTTACCTTAGTAGTAATAAAAAACAAGCGATATTTTCTTTTTGACATTTTATGCTTTGATTTTGGTCAGCCATAATGCGGAATTTATCCGGCAAAGAAAACTCGAAAGAAGGTAAAAGTACCGCCTTTATCAAGTTTGCTACCTCTTACCAGCACAAGTTTATGATAAGAAATTTTTGAGCTTGTATTTTACAAGAGCGTTATATGATGAAGTTTCGTGACTCAAAGTTGAGGGGAAAATGTTTCACCAAAAACATGTTAGTAATATTTAAAAAATCTAGATAAAAGTAGTACAAAAGAGTTTTGGTCAACAAAGCACTGGTTTAAGTAAATTACCTCGCTGAAACCGTAAACATATCCTTTCCCCCTATTTTTGTTAAGTACCTGGTAAATCTCCTTTAAAATGTTTGAAGTGGATTTCACAGCCTTTTTTCGAATGTGAGTAAGCATAACATTATGATACATAACAAAATCGATTTGGATGTTCTTCGGTTTAAATATTGATTGGATTTTTATCTTAAAAGCGTCATGTTTTTACCAACTCCTCCATCCTTTTTTCCAACATTTTGCGACTCAGTTGTCCTAACCTACTTGGTCTTTCTAGATATTAAAAAAATCCTCTGCAAAAATTTACCGACACTCAATTTACTTAGATATGTATCAAACTAATCCCTTTGGCTTGTTTGCAATTACAAATAAATTGTGTTATCTGACCTTAAAACTCCTTTTTCCTATTAAAAACAGCTTTCCATCAATTTCTCTTTATAATGATCACCCCATTGGAAGAATTTGCTTTTGATATCCACTCTCTAATATTTTTTTACTGTTGCCCATTACCCATTAAGTGGAGTCCCAATTACAAAATCCTCCTAACTCTCCCGTTTTGGAAGTGGATCCCTTATGGGGCGCTAATAGTTCTGGTTTCTTTAATTGGCGTTTTAAATCTCATCGTTCTAGTTCAAAACGGAATTATCTTTCCATCCAAAGATTATGTTAGGCTTAACATGGCAATTCAATTATCCGTCGGTGCAGGTCATGTTGCCCTTCCATTTGCTCTGATATGGGGACTAAGACAATTCAAATTATTTATGAAAACTATTAATGAATTCATAGACATTGTTCACCGTCTTAAAACAGGTACTTCTTTAGTTCCTTATTATGTTATTATAAGATAATGGCCTGTTAACTTTGACATGGGTCTCATATTATCAACTCTATTTGATTTACAGATGTCCGTGGAGCTCAGATTCCAACCGCTTTTGATACTGACAGCAGATTCGGTATGATTATGTGTGTATTTGTTGTCTTAAGTGGGGCAGGACCCTTTGGGTGGACACTAGCGTGTCTGATAACGGATTATGACGCCTTATACTTTTTTTTCGAAACTTTGCTCGTGTCCCCTTTCCAGCGAAGTTTAGCAAGCATTTACTTTTCCCTCGGTTTTCGGACTGTAGTCAACTTCCTCGCAGCATTGGAGTGGTTAAGAACACTATGTTTTGGGGCATGCTCGGCCTTAATGCTTGCTCGCCACGTCCTGGTCGCTGGCTGTACTATGAAAGACCAAAGTTTAAGAAGATTTCGCCAGCTCCATATCTACGCACAACTTCTCTTTGCTGGAATAGAAGAAATTGCTTTTGTAATGATTTATCTAATAATCACGATTGTATTTTGGATCATTGTTATGCTAAATTGGTTCATAGTTCGAGGTTACGACGAGCTCCCTGGATTCGCTTACTTTCTGTCAGTTGCAAGCGACCTGGGTTTTCTAATTGTTCTTGGAGTAGGACTACCATTCTTAGAATTTATTTGTGAATATGCTGTTGATATTGTCAATAAACACCGGAGACAAGCAGCTATTGTTCACATTAGGTGGAAGACAAAGGAGAGTTTAATTTGTGTCAAACAGGCAAGAGCACTTGCTCCGATTAGGATTAAGTATGGTCCTTTTTGGACGATTGGGAAGGGATTCGTTTTAGATTTGTCGTTTCTCCTCATGCTACGCTCATTTGATGCTATTCTAATCTTGGATTTTAAATAGTTGGAGGTAATTTTATGGAAATATGAAATACAGGGGAGTTGATCGATCTCTAGAGTAGCAGGGATTTACTGGTGGATGCTAATTAATAGTCATTTAGTGTTGTTAACTAAAAAATATTTAGGAAACGGCACAGGTAGTTACAAGTAAGTTCACAAATGCTCATCGTCCTTTTGTGAAATGATAGTTTGCTAATTTACCCTCATTTAAAATCTTGGCACTAAATTCTGTAATAGCCTTTAAGTAGTCTCCGCAGCTGGGTTTAGGATCCCTAATATCCTTACTCCCTATCCATATTACAATGCATGTGCACTAGATATTAGACATATAAATGATACAAGCACTAACAATATCTGTAAATAATTATGTGAAAAATAAATCAATTCTCTTGTATTCCACAAACTTTTCTTTTGCATAACTATACTTCTTTAAATATTGCTTATATGCTTTTTCGATTTCGGTCAAAGAAAGACTTCGCTTGAAAGAATTAATTAAATCTTATAAATCCCCTTGCCATTTACTAATACCTAAGCCCTTTCCGGGTATTTATGGGTGGCAAGACAGTATCCTCTGACACGTTATATCAGATGGTGGCTTTCTCAATTTTCCAATCAACCCTTGCAATATTTTAATTACTTTTTCGGCCATTTGGTTCATAATAATATCTTTTCATACAAAACTCACCTTGTGAATATTTAATAAGCTCTCGGACAAGTTTGTGTTATTCTTCGTCAGCTCATGAAGAAATCGCTTCAACATCAACATTTTAACATGCAAAAATAGTGTGCAAAAATCATTTAAGGTTTTGGTTAGAATATTTTAGAATATAACTACTTGAAGCGAAATATCTTTTTAAGATTTATTTTCCCACAAGCCAACGAAGATCTAAAGTTGTACAGCCAAAATATGTGATCTCAATACTACGTTGATAAAGCTTCCAATACCAGAAATAATAATTTTTTAAGAAAAATCTCTATAGGAATCTGAACAAAACCAACAATTCATAGTTTATCCTCTATAATTATAACTTGCATTTGAAATATTTTAATTATGGTTCGGTTCTGAATTTTCAAATTCATTCTGTCCTGATGAAGGCTACTGTGTGAAGCCGAAAGCT
>JAHZNA010002763.1:0-10418 GCA_027743935.1 Sinodicranocentrus sp. ZH6
CAAAAACTAATTTCATTTTCGGAACCTACTCGACGATAGCTTTCGAATGACGTATCGCACTTACCTAAATTCCACCGGACTAAATTAGCGTAAACAACCCAATTAAATTCGCCCAGGGAAAATCTGAAGACCGTAGGTATTTCATTTATGAGAAATCCTCGCCTCCAATGCAATAAGCTTTTTTTTCCGGATCGCCTTATCGCCTAGCATGCAATTACACGTAATAAATATTATATGTCTTACCTTTTCTGACTGTAAGTTCCTCAAAGTCCTTAGTAATCCTTAGCAATGGAAAATCGAAAATGATGAAATGGTCGAAAGTATTGAAAATAGTAATAGTCCAGAATCAAATAAATATTGACTGTCTGAGCTGTTAATCAGTAAACGCCCGCAGCGGTGATTTGGGTAGTGGTTTGAGCTCTCCCGGTTTTCCCTCTCTTCTCAACCTTCCTACCAATATTGAATGTGTTATAAATCATATTATTATTGAATATTATTTAGTAGGGTGCGCAATCAAGAGTTCACCGGTTAAATATAACTCTTGTTTTCTTCAATTACCCTCCTAACGGCTTCTAGTTTCAAGTTTTCTCCATACACCATCAAAAACCCAAATTGTTTCCTTCCTTCCTGTGTTTGTTTTTCACCTTCTGCCTTTCTGTAAAATTAATTCAATTTACAGCATAACCGGGTTGGATTGGACCAAGATTTATTGTTTTCTGGACCGATCTCGACGAGTAGAACATTTTTGGTTTTCAAAGAATTTTTTGACAGAAAACTTTTCGAAACTTTTTTTTTGACTGAAATTTTTCGAAGATTTTTGAACTAATGGATTTATAACCTAACCTAACCAACCAAACCAATCTATATTACTTAATTATCATCTTATGTTAGGTTAGGTTAGGTTATAAATCCATTAGTTCTTCAAAAATTTCGAAGTCAAAAAAAAAGTTTCGGAAATTTTTGTCCAAAAATTCTTTGAAAACCAAAAATGTTCTACTCGTCGAGATCGGTCCAGAAAACAAAAAATCTTTGAAAAATTTACTGCCCCCCCCCTTGGTCCAATCCGACCGCATAACCGTCAACACGTTACCATTTAACCATTTACAAGAATATACTACAATCAACAATTTATGATTGACAATGAAGTATGTAGTGTTTTATACAATGTATTACAGAAGAGAGAAAGTTTAAAAAGATTCTCACTATTCTCACACACGCATACCTGTATACAAATGCAATGACCCGATAACTATGACCAATACAATAACTTACGCACTAACTGAACGTGAATGTAAATCGTTAAATTGATATTGCAAGCTTGCAGTAAAGGTTTGACTCTCACCGATAATGATTGCTCCTTTTCGAAAACTTGAAGGTTTCACATCATATTTCCACCATGGAACATCAAAAGTTTATAAAATATTTAAAGACTAGTTAAACAAGTTAAATTCAAGAATATCTCTCATACAGATTACGAATGGGAACGGAGTCCGAGGTATCCAACTACAGTTTCAAGTAAATCAGGGTTAAATGTGGCTGCACTGTCAACTGGTTTATGTGAGTATATTCCCTTACTGTGCTAAGGAACATAATATACCAATAAAGTACGTGATGTAGGTCCAAAGTTCATCTGTAAAAACGTTTTGGCACTTTTAGTGTGCTATACTTATTATGGAAATTCGTTTTTCTTTGTTATCATCCTTTCCTGTGAGTGTGTGGAGGAAAAAAATTATGCTAAATCCGTAACATTATCATTATCAACCATGACTTAGCATATATGCATGTCTTACCCAAAACTCACCAAATGAAAGGATTGGTTGGTCTGGATTGGGAGTATTGGGACCATGCTCGACTACGGAGACTCATATCATATTCATATATATATCACTTGCAGCCAGTGTCATAATAGTCTCTTAAGTAAGTACTTGTGTATAGAACTTTCGATTATAAAATGGCTTCAAAATGTTCCCTAACCACTTAGTTAATTCAAACGCAGATTCCATAGAGGGATAGGCAGTAGGCAGTTATATATGATGTTATGCTATAGACTAATTTGCAACTGACAGTAGGGCCTGCGTATCCAGCTTTTTCTTTACTTTTTGAAGTCATGATAGCCAGCCTTGTAAGATGATGCTTATCAAGTATACGTAAATAGCAATGCTTATGATCACATTTGAAAAAATTGGGAAACACTGGTTTGCTCATTGCTTATAGTTGATAGTGAGGTCGAGGTGTAAGTAAATAAATCTCTTATTTACATCTTGCAAAAACGATTCTTGATTGTTTCATACTGAAGAAAGTGCCTGTGATTGGTGACTGGTGTGAGTGAATATTTGAAACTTGAATTTCGGAACAATAAAAGTACTCCATATACAAAATACATCCATCATTATAGAAGAAGAATACAAGGCCAGCGTAGAAAATTTTACAAAAATATTAACACGCCGGAATTAAAATTAAATTACATATATTTAAAAAATGCTTAAATAGTTGATAGTTTTCATCCAATTTGAGTGCGTTGATTGTAGTAAGCAGCTTGTTTGTGGTCGAACCGAATCATATTGTAAATTTTTGCCCGTGCCAAATTTGCAGCTTTCAGCTTTGAATTACTGAATTTAACAATTTAGCATAAAGACTGTCATTTGTACTGACTGTCACTGTCAACTGTTGACTGTGAGTGGTCTGACTGGTCAGTGCGCAGTGGTGCATGGTTATGATATATTGATAAAAAAATGATAATTTTTGTGTTTAGATTTAAAGGATGTCCGTTAACGCAGAGAGTGATGAAGATCGAGAGGATTTACGAGCCAGCAGCGCTGTGATTACTAATATCAAGGGTGGGGGTCTAGTGTTTGACGAGAAATGCTTTAAGAATGTCATCTATAGCCTGGATAGCACTTATAAGGACATTCCTGTTTGTGTTATCGGGGTAATTGGGCCGATGGGAAGTGGCAAGTCCTTTTTAACAAATTTATTGATTCATTATTACAAGAACAAGGGAGAAGGAGGCTGGTTCGAAAAGTTGACGAAAACGAATAGGCATACAGGCCATCAGGAAGTAATGAGTGGGTTTGTTTGGGATGGTGTAAATGCAAACTCTTCACCAAAGGCATTGATAAGCTGTGACCCATCTTCTGGTGGATTTATACATATTTGGCCTGTCCCGTTTCCCCTGAAAATCAACAATGAAGAAGTACTTGTGTGGATTCTGCATGTAGTAAATCGTCGGTTGTCGCCAGCTAAGGCCATTGCCATAAAAGGCGGTTCTGCCTTGGATCAGTTTATGGCGCTGGTTTGTTCTCGAATTGTGGAAATTGAATGGAAACATCCTAAGGTTATTAATTTCATCAATATTTTAAATTTTACTCATCAGTTATTTAATTGCTTAAAGTAAAGTAAACTTTCTTTGAAATATTTTAGTTTGATATTTTGGGAATTCATCAGCAATTTTCCTGCCAAGCAGAACAACTTCCACAAGTCTGTGACAGCTATGTGTATGTCATTCGATCTGCTGATGGGCAAAGTTTGAAAGCTGTTACCAACCATGAAGTAAAGACGGTATTGGAGAAACGTATGAAATCATGTGGTTGTGATATAAACACAGACGTTCTACAAGGTTTTCAACATCTCAATATAATCTGGATGAAAGAGACTACCGAACCACTTCAAGACGAGGCAGGCCATTTAAATGCAGCAGCAATAAAGACTGTGAGTCTTACAATTAAGAAAGTCGTACAGAAGATAACTGAAGACGGTGAAGTCTTACCGAAAAAAATGGGAAATGGAGAGATGCTTACAATAGGCACAATGGAGGATTACTTTAAGACATGCTTTTACTTGGTTTATCGTCAGAATTGTCTGGCCAATAGGTCGAATGTATCATTTGAACGAAAATTTTCTGGAGATAACTCTGCTCTGAGCAATTTGAATTCTGCAGAAGAGCATGAACGTCCTAGAACTCCTACGGTATCTCTACCGGATTCTGAAGATGATGGGGATAGTGTTCAGAATATGAAAACGCCATTAAAACTGAATCTATCACAAACATTTGACAAAGATGAAAGGCAGAAAACTGACGCACAAAATAACTCATTTCCTCAAGCATTAGACCATACTACGATCACCGAAGATCAACATGTTTTAGAAGAAGAAAGCAGGCGAAACAGTCAACCCAAGACTTTGGAAAGGGAAGGCTACGCTTTCAATGGAAATTTGAAACTACAGAAATTGCCTATTACTACTAATCCACTTTATCCAAGAGCAGAGAACCTTAATACCAAACAAAAGATTTGTACGATTGATAAAACACTACAATTGGTAAAGAAAAATTCAGAGGAAATTACTAAGAAAACAGTAAATACAGACAGAGTTCTTCAGAAAGAATGTATAGCTAATTGTAAAGCCGTATCTGACAAAAAGGACGTTTCAACTTTTCAAGGAGATCCCCGAAGTGCATTTAGCACAGTCAATTCACCAGTGTTCACCAATAAGGAAGCTTCGAAAGAGGCTGAATGGCGTAACAGAATTGTGGAAATGAATGATAAGACTATGTGTGAAGTCAGTAATCGAAGTGTTTCTTCTTCTGCAGCAGACACCAAAATGGAAGTTGAAGAAACCTTAGCACCCGATGTGAAGTCTTTCGAAAATAATTCTTCACAAAATAGTTTTGATGAATCAATGGATGTTGATAATAATGAAGAAATGGATCAAGCAGTACGGAACGTTGAACAGGAAAATAAAGAAGCTGAGCAATTAGCAGATGAACTACTTCACACGGCAGCTTCTCAAGTTCAAGATATAATGGGTCCCTTTTTAAGTCAATGGATTGCGAACCAAATGAATATCTACAACACAAAAGACATCCACAACGTTTATCACTCCACGGTAAAGGAAATATGCAATGATTACTTCAAAAATATCCCCTCGTCTCTCCACCAAGAATTCCGAGAGAAAGTATTAAATCTAACTAGACATAAGGAAGAGTTGGCATCCACTGTGCAAAAAGCAGTTGACGATTATAATATGGGCGTGAAGAAGCAATTTGAGTTTCATGGATGCTTTTCAACTGAAAAGCTCAAAAAAAATTTCGAGGACGAATTTAAGAAAGTCGTGTCCGCGGATCTGTCAATTTTTGTAATTCCAGCATGCGATAAGTTGACGACTATTTACGCGGAACATAACAAGCTCATAATTGATGTGGAAAAAGGCCTTGTACAAGTTGTGAAAACTCAAATAAAAAATATTTACAACAAGGAAATGACTCGTTATCTAAAACAAAAGGTTTACAATCTGGATAAACTTGAAAAACTCAATGAACAAATTATCCGAGAATGCATTGCAGCTTTTGAAAAAGCGTTCTATATGTCTGGAAGAACTACTGCAGCGTTTATTGGAGCATCTGAGGATTTACGAGCCCAGCTAACTGGAGCCTTTGGTTTTCACAAAGAATCAAATGAAATGAAACTTAAGAAGCTGCAAATGCAAATAAATAAAATTATCGCCACTATTAAGAAACAATACGTGGAAGAAGCAGAAAGCTTGCTTCAGAAAAATCCTGATGGCACCCTAATTAGAAATCTAGAAAAAATGCATTCGGAAATTGTGAATCACAAACAAGTATTGTTAGATAAGGAAATTAGAAATACAGTAAGAAAGGATGAGCCTGTGCATATCCATTGGAAATCTTTGCAATCGTACATTGACAAATACTGGGATACAGTCCTTTTGAAAGAAAATTCGAAAAACACTCAGAATAAGAAGGCAAGAGATGAAGAGGAAAAGAGAAAGCTAATTGAAGAAACCTCATTGAGAAGCAAATTAGAAAATGACCGAAGAATGTCTCACATGACACAGACTTCTCCCTCTACTCATGCGCCTTCCTTTTCAAATAGGAATCAAAGATTTAGCTCAACATCAGGGAACTTTAGTGTGGATTCAGATTCAACACTTTTGCCACCACTCGTATTCCAATTGACGGGCACTCGTGTTGTGATGGGTATGATGATTGACGGAAAACCAACAGTTTTGTCAAATGAATTTGGAGAAACAAGAACGCCTACTGTAATTGGACTGACAAGAGAAGCCGAACTAAAGTACGGGACGGAAGTAGTGACTAAAATAATGCCAGATGTGGATGATAGGTTTGAAATTAGAAAAACATTGGTATATTTGTGGACATTTCCTTACAGGAAATCAAAAATGGAGAGAAAATATTTCAGTTTTCGGAGAAAGTATCGAAATAACGGTTGAGTTCTTGCTGGGATATCTTCTAAACAAACTAAAATGCTCTGTCGAGTTGAAAATGAGAGGTACATGTTCCCGAACTGTTATAACAGTTCCGTTTTGGTTCGCAAGTGCGCATCGTATTCAAGTGAAGGATGCAGCGCGAATAGCCGGTTTTAAGGATGTGTTTTTGGTGAATGAGGCATCCGCAGCAGCAGTTGCGTGTGCCTCTAGTGACCTCCGAAGTTCTACGGCTGCGAAAATTATTGTACTTTCTGAGAATACCGATCGTGTTGACGTGTCAGTATATGCATATGACGGGTATAGAAAGAAGGTTACAATGATTGGTCATCGCGGAGATTATTGTTTGACTGATAAGAAGAAAGGAATATGGAAATCAATCAAAAGTTCGTTTCTATCCATTTGGAATGCAGTGACATCTTGGTCCATTGACGCTGAATCTACGAAAGATCAAGCCTTACTGGCCGTACGAGAAGCATGTAAACAGGCAGTAGAACAGTCGCAAGGCACTAAGCACAACAACATGTCCGACAATTCAAAACCAAATGAAACATTTGTGATCTGCGAATCAGAGAGGTGGCGAGATATGCTGGAAACTATTGGGAAACATTACGCTAGAAAAGCTTGCTGTATGAATGAAAATGAAGCAGTAGTTGAGGGGGCTGCCCTAATCAGTGTGCACTCAAACGACATTGGAGAATATATCAAAGATACATTAGCGTATGACGTTATAAGAAGTTGTGGATCGGAAAGCGGAAAATGTGTCATCGTGGTGAAGGAAGATTCACTACCCCAGAAAATACGGAATTGTACCACCGACCTTCCCAATAGGATTAATCAAGCTAACTTTTATCAAAAAGCGTTTGATTATTCGTTTATTCCGATCGGAGATTTGGTTGTAAAGCATGTCTTAATAACAAACCAGGTGGTTCAGGTGCATTTTAACATCAGTAATGAAGGCATTGTCACGTTCAAGTACGTGAGTGTGTATTCAAACAATCAGAGAGGCACAAGGAAATCATCAGAATCTACACTTGTTCATGGGAACGAAGTTGTTTGGACTACTGCTAACCTTGTAGACAGTCGTATAGAAGAAATGGCGTTGTTTATTTCGTCTAAAGATTCAATGGCTCAAAATCAAGCTCATCAAACTGAATTGATGAAAGCAAAAGAAGATTTAAAGAAAAAGTGCATTGAAATTCAACAGCTTATTGGGGAAGCAAAAATTAATTTTAAATCAGAACTGGGAAGGGACTTTGCCACTAAGCAAATTGCTGAAGCCCTACGCTTTGCCATTCATGCGAATTCTTCAGTGGATGAAATAGAAAAGCAAACTGGTGTCATTACCAAACTGTATTCTAAATACATGAAGTAAACAAACGCTTTAAGGTAATTTATTTAACTATTTATGTACTATTTTATTTACTTATCATTATTTATCCCAATAATGTTTAAATAATTTCTTTTTGGAATATTTCTTTTTCAGCACTTAATTATTTCATGCTGATAGGAAGTGTTTAAAAATTGCACGAAAAGCAAATGATTGGTGAATGAATTACCTTATACTAATAACAAAGCAGCCAATTCTTGTGTCTATAAGGTGCACAGTACAGTTCACATTAGAAATTGCAAAACAGTCTAAATACATTTTTGTTTGTAAATCATCGCCGCAGCTTGAGTTATAAAAATAAATATTGTGCTTGATTACAAAATATTTGCTTGTTTAATGGTGTATACTTATTTGTAAAATTAATTTGCAATCTGTTTGTCATCTGAGTTCAAAAACTTGATTAATCTTTGAAAATTGAAATCAATCATATGAAAATTCGACTCAGAGTAGAATGCAGTTTGACACTTCACAAGTTATTGTTTGCAATTACAACTGCTTGGCAAAACTTTCTGTAATTTCAGAAACGAAATGGCAATTTTATAAGAACATAGATGTGAATAATTTATCATTTATTAATCAAATGAAAATTTTGCTGATACTGATGCTAGTTGATTAAATATAACTATTAATTGGACTTACTCATTGAACGAATTATGAATAGGGTAAGATGTGAGGTCTCGAAATTACAACAACAAATCACATTACTCACATATTTCTAATTCGTAGAGATGCATGCGAATGCGAACCATGTTCTTTTGTGGATAAGCACTATCTGCTTGATTTTTGTGTCAGCTAAATCGTAGTCGACCAATCATTTCTAAGAAACTTTCAATTGCGTTTGCGTGTACACCGAATTACATTCACATGCATAAATGCACATTTACAATTGGGGATATTGTTTTAAGAAACTCTCGTGATGAATATGACGACATGCACTACATGTAATGCTACGAGTTGAGTTATAATATATGATTGTTTTTGCGATTTATGTTCTGCATGGAGTCCATAAATTTAGCGCATACATTTAATACTACAGCAGTTAAATATTAAAAATGTTCGTTCTACTTTAATGTTCAGTTCCCTACACACATTCACATAGTACATGCATACCATGAATTTTGAATTAATTCTGTGCGTTGATTGTTAATGTGGAGTGGATCTTGGTTGGACAGAATCTCATGTTAATACTAATCTAATACTTATCAAATTACACACATGTAACTTTCCGGCTCGCTCGAATCAATGGTTCGAATTTTGCCCTATCCGATCCGAACTCGATCCGAACCTGGTTCGAATCGAGTTCGGATCGACAGTAATTTATCAATGTGCTCGGTTCGGTTCGATTCGATTCGATTAACGTTTTTAAAATGGGTGGTTCGGATCGGTTCGGATCGACCTAAACTGACTTAATACATCAAAACGCGTATCAAACACATATCCCAAGCCTCCTTTTGCCCCAGTTTAACTTCTGTGTGATGTGTATGAGAAGTGGAAATTTTAAATTCAAGAAAATCGATACCATAGCATTTCATACTAGATACATACTTCGCATACGCATTGAATCAGCAGATGTTGTGCATGTATTGGTTGATCAAGTGGTGAAAAACTGTCTGTTTACACTTTAAATCTACATCTGATCTGATAATACTACCACTTGTATTGTTAAGTTTATAGTATCTACATACATGACTATTAGTAGCAGTAAAAATTGATAACCAACGAAGGACATATCTTAACTTTAATCGTTAAAAAGATGATACGGCCTGCAGGAATGAGTGATGAAGATATCAGTGACGGCGACGATGATTTCTCTTTAGACTTAGGNTGTATTGTTAAGTTTATAGTATCTACATACATGACTATTAGTAGCAGTAAAAATTGATAACCAACGAAGGACATATCTTAACTTTAATCGTTAAAAAGATGATACGGCCTGCAGGAATGAGTGATGAAGATATCAGTGACGGCGACGATGATTTCTCTTTAGACTTAGGTTTGAGTGTAAGTATATATCAATTTGTCATAAATTGAATTTTAGTTTATACTAATAATCGCTAGTTCACATGTCTGTCATGACAGACAATTAGCATAAATAACGTGGTCATTATAGTTTAAGATAAAATCCAAAAGCCGTAAAAGAAACACCAGAAGGAAGAAATCGAACTATTAAATCGTAGAAACTTCAATAGTGACATTGCCAATTTTGAAAACTGCAGCAAAAGAGAAGGTAATGGAATTAAATTTGTTCTGCGTTTGATTTATATAATACTGGTACAGTCTTAAATGTATCAGTCTACAATTTACGACAAAATTACAGAAACTAAGTTTTTGGGATAAGAAAGCCCTCGCCTTTGAAAAGTTTGGAGAAGCAAATATTCGTCCACAGGATCAATACCGAAGTTTCTTGTCATTCCCTTAAGGAAAGATAAATAAAAAAGAACTTATAAATGCAAATCTAGGCAAATGGAACGACGTTTGGAAGCTTTCAAACTCACTCACACCAGTACTTTTTCAAACCTTTCCATCGGACTTATTCAACACGCCAAAATTATGCCAGCAAATTCCCATACTGTATGAAAACGAATTTGAAGTTGTCAATTCGCAAGAAGCTTTTAAAAATATGATAGAGTATTTAAAAAAAACAGAAAGAAATTTCTATTGATCTGGAGGCAAACAATGATCATTCATATCTTGGTAAGAAACGCTTGTTCCTCTTTACCAAAGCCAAATGTTTACAGATCAACATCCTAGGCATGTTGGTCTGTAAATACTTGGCTAATCCATT
>JAHZNA010002764.1:0-16259 GCA_027743935.1 Sinodicranocentrus sp. ZH6
TCTGCCACTTCTTTCAAACTTATAGGTATTCAAAAAAGTGTCCGATGAAGTAATATGTATTCTGATAAGTGATAATACTGTCATGTCACACATTGTGTTTTTCTATTTAATGTGAAAGATATGTGGATTTACAATGGCTTATCTCATCTCCAAAGTCCATTTGTGCTTGTATGTATTGTATTTTATATAGAGGTAGCAGGTAGGTATCTTGTGTGAAAGATACGACAATCCCAATAATTCTGCATTGTTTGCAGTGAATATTTATTTTTCTCAACTACCACATCAATAAGCCAGTAAATGTACATGTAATTCAATGATGAGGTGAGGTATTTGAGCGATTTCCAAGTACAGTAACGTCTACAAAGTTTAAATGCGAGGAAAACGTTATAAATGTACACACACGAAATAAACAGTTTTTATTAATATGATTTAATAGCAAGACATATTTTATATTGTATTCTTAGATTAATATAATATTTCCATAAATAACATAAATTATTCATCAAAGGCAATTTTGGGGAAAAAACTTTGTTAAATACAAGCCTATTTTTGACTGCGACAGTTTTACATAACACCACATTTATCTTTCTTTTTGCCAATATTGTTGTCATTATCGTTATTTGAACTAATATTACTTTTTGAATGATGACCATCACCCGTATTATACTTAAGAGAGGAGAGAAACTCCACAACCGACTTAATATATTCGTCATTTTGTTGCTCAGTCGCCATTACCGCACATTCTAATGATGTATAGCCCTTTTTATTTTTTATGTTTACGTCCATATCATATTGCCCAACTAGTATTTTGACAACTTTCATCATTCCAGCTGAACTTGCAATATGCAAGCAATTCTCACCATATTTATTAGCACAATGTAAATCCGCCCCATTCTCAATTAACAACTTCAAAACTGGAATAAACGCTTGTTCCCATTGAAGCAATCCTTCGAGTTTGTCTTTCTGTGAAAATTTTATTTTTGCTCCGGATATTACCTGAAGTAATGGAGTATTACCATTATCATTAATCAAGTTAACATTAGCCCCGTTCTCTAGTAAATGCTTGACCATCCCAAAATTATTCTTTCTTTCCCAGCATTTTGCATGAGGCAACTGTTCAAAGTCATTGGAGACAATAATGTCATCATCTGGATCCGTGCAATTTAATATCATTTGATTGAAAAACTGATGCAAATGATTCTTCGAAGCTGATGTTGCTGTAATGTTGAGGAGCTGAGATCGCGTGCAAGTGTTACAGTAAAATGTTTGCTTTATATTTCTGTGACGCGTAATACTTTGACATAGCGAAGCAAAAACATTAGAATAATCTAATGGCATATCGTTATTGCTGTCGCCTTCGCTGTCATTTTCTCTATGGGAGTCATTTTTACTGTCGGAGTCGTCAATGAAAGAGTCTTTGTCGCTGTCATTCTCGGAGTCGGTGTCTTTGTTGGAAACGGTGTCGCTCCACCAGTATGCGAACCTACCTTTTTTCTTATTGAAGTAATTCTCTAAATGAGAAATGACAGTGCTTTCCTTCGTCAACCAGTAATAAACACAGACTGGCCTAAATAAATGTCCATAAACAGCAACATGCAGTGGAGAATTTTCACAATCGTCGACAACACTTACGAAACTAGAGTTTAAATCTGTGAGCAATTTCACAGTCTCCAGACTACCTACTTTTGCAGCCAAGTGAAGTAACGACTCTTTTTTTCTTGTTTTTCGGTTAATATCTGCCCCGTTATCAATAAGATAAGAGACCACTGAATGACATGGATAACTTAAGCAGCAAACGATGACGTTTTTTAAATATTCTTGTATAGTTTCGCTTCGATGTTTTCCAAGTATGTCTCCACCATGAGAATTAAACAACTGAAGTAATCGCAATGATGGAGGAAACAATAAGCTTTGGAGAGGCATTTTGCCATCTTCATTGGTTTGATTTGGATTTACCCCTTCAGAGAGTAAGTACTCCACAATTTCTTGTTGAACGTTTTCCACAGGTACATTGTGCAATTTGACTCCCAGCATTGTATGTAACAATGTGTTATCATCGTAGTCAGCAAATGTGAGTGGAATGTTAAGTTCATTAAGTGTATCCAGAAAATGATCAAGTGAGTGGAATTGAGTAAAAAACTCTACATTATCAATATCAGTTGAATTTAAATTCATAGCAGCCCGTTGCCGTATCTCATCGGCCATTTTAGCAATTTCTGGACATACAAGAGCCGCTGGTTTTAATAAATACAAAATCTGTTGGAGACGGTAAGTTTGAAGTCCACAAATATATGATACACTATTTTCAATGTTCAGTCCTTGTTTTTTTAGCAACAGAAATGAATTGCTCTGCTTTTCTGCAGAGGCAGGAACCTTATGAAGTAAATTATCCAAATAATTGAATCCATCTTCATCTATTGCATGAATATTCGCCCCGAGTTGTACTAAATGGTCTGTCATTTCATATGGCGTTACCAAACTGCAATCTGCAATCAATGGGGAACAACCCTCGTCATCTCTTTCTTCGAGAACATCTTTATTATGATCTACTAAACAGGACATGACATTCTGAAGCTTTAAAATTTCACGAGGATCATTTAACATTAATGAGCAATTTAAACAATGATGAAGAATCCGGATATCATCCCAATCTGATATTTCCAGATTGTTTGAGATGATATAGTGAACAATATCAACATTACCGTTTCCCACGGCAGAGAGAAGAACTTTTTTAAAGCAGGATTTATCCAAATGGATGTCCAGAGAGCTTAAAAAAGCAATGGCTTCTAAGAAAAGCAGAGTGGAACCGTGTCGTGTAAGTAGATGCAACATCTTTTCAGCAGAAACATCATTCAAACCGAGTAATTCATTCAGCTCCTGTTTGTTTAATGAAGCTGTTAGCATTTGAAATATTCCAATTTTACCGGACGTCAGGCAACCTATTATTAACTCGTTTGCTTTTTTGTATGACAAAATCGCCTTTTTTACGCTGCTGTTGGTGGGAGTGAAAGTCGTATATTTTTTACAAAGCATTTCGTTAAAAAAATGGACTGTGACAGCGTTTTGAAAATGTGGAATGAGACTAAGCGGATCGGAAATTGAAGACATCTGAAGGACTGCATCAAACAGAAACTTCAATATCAAATTTACTGTCTCGTCAGAGTAACCAGAAAGCATAACTAAATGAATCATAAAATGAGCCAAATAATATTCAGCAAAGGTTCGGTGAAGAAATCGGATCTCTCCCTTTGCATTCGAATCTATGCCAAAATTATAGTATTCTACAATCCCATAAGACAAAGATTCTCTTTGTTCCTCTGCAGTGATCGGTGGGAGTAATTTTTTCATTCTCTCGCTCCATTTAGGATACAACAGCTCCACAGAAACACATAAATGGATGTTGTTCATTTTCGTTTTTAGTGTGATAGAAATTGGATCCATTGGATCAAATTTAGCATTTCTCTTACTAAAAATTACTGACAGCTTTTTTTCCAGCATTTTTTCATAAAGGTCGGAAATATCGTTGATGGGAATTATCGTAGGATTGGAGTCAGTGCAACCAACCTCAGCAGCTGCGTAATTAACTGCATCTTCCTCATAAATATTGGCAAGCATAAAGCATTGCAAAGGAATTCCAGTCATACCTTTTGCGAAATTGTCAAGTTTGGAATCCAGTTCTTCAATGCAGCCTGTAGCAAACTTCATGAGTGCAATCTCAAAGCGGTTAGCATTTTCTTTGTCAAATGTATTGCAAAATGAACTGCTTCTTGTTCATAAATATTGGCGAGCATAAAGCACTGCAAGGGGATACCAGTCATACCTTTCGCGGCATTGTCCAGTTTGGAATCCAGTCCTTGAATGCAGCAGTCAGCAAAGTTCGTGAGAGCATTCTCAAAGCGGTTACCATTACCGTTGTTATCAGTTGAACTTGAAGCTGCTGCTAGCCAGTACCTTTTGAGAAATTCCCTTGCCTCGGCCTCTTGAAAGGGTCGAATATTGTGACCCAGAACGCTCAATGTCATCTCCAGCTCTCGCAAATGGGCTGGCCTGGTGGCCACCCATACTCAAAAGTTGTTTTTGTGATCTAGAAACCAAGTGAGGACCTTCTTTGCTAGTTCCCTTTGGTACGGCAACACCTCATCGAAGCCATCAAACAAGACTTCGCACTTGACTCCACGACCTGAAGAATTCCCATCTGTAAAAAAATAAGGTATTGTTAATAAATAAGTCAAATTTAAATAACCCATCATCAAACTATATTTACTTACCATCACCATCATTAAGCCAGTTGGTGAGTATCTGCTTTATGAAAGCATTGGTCTGCGTTCCTGATAAGATAAGAAGGTCTTCTGGTGTTATTTGTTCGTCTTTTTCGTTTGCATAACTCACGAATTCCGATATCGTGATAAAAAGAACCAACCTTGTCGGATGTTGCTGCTTTAGTTGAATTGCGAAGCTCTTGCACAGCATGGTTTTCCCCATACCTGGGGTATCTGATATCAAAATGGGATAATTGTTACCTTCACATTGTGTAATAAAATCGTATGGGTTTTGTGATAACGAAGCCAGTGGACTGGGGCTGATGTTTTCGCACAAATTACCTCAAAGTGATCTACTCTTGACAGGATTATGAAGCGCTGAGTTGATAAGTGTTTTTCCATTATAATCCCGGTGGATTCTGCAATGCCGCCGCATGTTTGCTTGAATTTGCGTAACTCGTTGACCTCAATGTCGCTGATGACGAATACGTCTGGTGTGGAGCAATCCTCAATGACCTTCAATGGAACTTGAAACTTCTTTGAACGTAACTGCCTTTGAATGTAGTATGATGGCATGGATGGGATGACCTCTGAAAATATCTCTGGCTCCTCATCATTCAACAAATCAGCAAACATCTTCCCCTTCAATGTCTTCAGAAGGTTTGGGTCCGAGCAGAAGTCTTGTAAAGCCATGCCACACCCTTGAAGCAGTATCTGTCTTCGAAGCAACTTCGATTTTCCCTCGTCTGTTAGGTCTTCCCATTGAGGATCATCTGCTACAATGCGGATGTGTTCTTTTCTTATTTGAAATTGAGCAACTGCAGCGTCCACTTCTTGGGGGGTTTCTTCTGTTATAATTACAATTTTCACAGCGCCACCTTCATGATTCTGCTGGCGTAGGTCGGGTGTTGCAGTTTTTAAAGATCCCTTGTTGTGACAAGTAACCACGATCATTTGATTTTCTTCAAAGCTCAGCACCTGTTCACGAAAGAATTGTTTCAGATTTTTGGTAAAGTGCACAGGAAAGGATGGGAGTCGAATGGTTTGCTTAATTTTCATTTCAGTGATGTCAGCATTGGTGGCAGAAATGATGAGGGAGTATTTGGAATGTTGTTGACCGACAAGTTCTAGTACTCCAGCTGGGGGAGTTTTGAAATCTGGTGTGTCGTCAGCCTCCACAATAGACTCTTGTAAGTTGACAAGGCAGGTTGGGATTGGATCCTCTGATGATTCGTAACCTTTCATTAGGATTTCAACGGCTTTTGGTTGGTTGGTTGAGTGAAGAGCTTGAACAAGTTCTTGATACGCGTCTTTCCTTGTCATCAGGATTTCAAATAATTTGTCAGCTTGCGCATATCTGTCATTGTACTTCATTGACTCCTAAAATAAATACAAACAAAATCTGTGGTTGGCTAGCATACTATCGTGTTAAAATGTGTATTTCAAACGGCTTACCATATCCCAGTCAGAATACGCAAGGATTTTTTTCGCAATCAGAGTCGAGATGAGCATAGCGTAGCAGCGAGTGGATGACAAAAGCTCGTCTAAATTGTCAAGCACGTGCTTCTTTTGCCAGTTTTTCATGACGTCGAGAATTCACAGGTCACCTTAAAAAATCAAAATCAACATTTACAATTTGATACAAATAAGTAAACTTTACTGATAAATTAGTTATTACAGAATTACCGGTTTCCCACAAACTGCCTCTGTCCTGTTGTTAAATATATTTTAAACACTTTAATTTGAGTTTGGTAGCAATGATGAAAGTAGAGAGAAACATCCACTTGTGACTGAGCTAAGGTAAAGCAGAAACTGCGCAGAATCATCCTAACTTCATATGATATATTGCACATTAAATTACTGTGTAAATCTATATTAGCTTATCAAGGTTAATTTTCCAAACGAACGTATGCTTGTACCTATATCTAACTAAATGTGAAGGATACTTACCAAGCCCACGGCCATAGCTCAGCACTTATTTGCTATGCTGTGGATTTGGATTGTTGTATGTGGAATTATAATACTTTAAGCATATCGTTAAAATCATTTCACCTGAATTTATTTCATCAAGTAATATGATACTGAGCCCTGAGCAAACAGATATGCAAAATAAATGGGTTGCCTTCTCATCAATGACCATGTATTGAATTACATTGAATTTTTACTCCATACTTAATGAATCAATCCATGAAATTCCAACTGGAATATCCAACCGTACTTAAACTGTCAACATATCCATTAATAATCACATTCACATTGGTTTTCAACCTTAATGTTTAGTGAAAAATCTATTACTTCTACCATGAACTCAAACATTTCTCTGAGTGAAAGAATTTTTATCGCACTTTCTCTCGCTTGGCTGATTTTGCCTTTTATAAGTTTCTATAAATTGCTTTTGATGGTATTTCTTATGAAGGCATAAACCCCCATTGTTTAAAACGACTTTTGGTAAATACGACACACATGAAGGTTGCTGCTGTCTTTTCCCTCCAAGAATGTTGATGACCTCATTCCATTGGACAAAACTCTTATTTCAATATTCATCTTAGCCTCTCTTCTCGAGAAATGGATAATATCGATTTAATTGTTTTTTTTAAATCACCATGAAAAATATCCCTTTAGTAGATTTTAACATGACACTGGAAAACTTTCCAACAGCAACAGAAATGTTTGCAGGAATTGTAATTTGGAGGAATGTCTTCGTCAATGTGCTTTTGCATGGTGTGCACCTAGCTAGTTTCAAATTTATCTTTTAACGTGTTTGGAGGTAGAAGATTGGAAAAGAGGAATGAGTGGTCATCAATGGAGTGCCGGCGTGCTATTTAATCTTTTGGGAAGGTATTAAAGCAAAAATTGCACTTGGAAGTGTTTATTTGCTCGTCAGCAAGAGGAAGTAACAAAATGGATTTAACTGGTTTCGTCAATTTCACCCCAGCTGCTAGACTATTTATCATCTCAAAATATATTTGACAACACTCTAAAAATTCTTTCATGAGGATATCACAGAATGTCACCCTTTCAATAATGCACCGAAATCAAGGCATTTGTATTTGTATATTGAGGGGGTCAACCACCCAATCTTTGGGCACCCAAATAATTAACGCCCCAATTTTTGTTCCCTAATTTTTGAGTTTGACAATATTATTAATAATAATTAATACTTATCATGATTGTCACATGGTGCATGTATTGGTAGGCATCCTGATAATATGATAATGATGATTACAATTTCTTGAAATTCAACATAAATTTTACGTTTTAAGATTTAAATATAATCCATGGTTTTACATTTTACGCTTTTAACATTACGCTATAACTTAAATTTGTATTATTACAGCAAAAACTTGATTAATAGTTTAAAACTGCTGCTCGGTTTCAATTTTTCCATTTTCGTAAATAACTACGGAAAGATGTAAACTTACAGCTTAGCCCATAGAGTAGTATACTGCCATAATTTCTAAGATGAATAATATTAGTTGAAAGCTTTAACCACACAAAGCCAAATTTATATTGAGAAAGATATAAAAAATGTTCAAACAAAAATATTAAAATTGAAACAAGACAAAGGCACATCCACCCAATTACTATTGGATACAGTTTGGAGTACACGATTTGATCTGCGATAACATCCTTTAGTTTCTCCCTATACAGTCCCAGTTTATGCACACCAAAAATAAAATTTGAATTCATCCAAATGTTCCACTGGCTCGATAATCCACTCTCGTACATTCGTAAAATGGACTTACTCATCCAATATCGATTTTCTGTGTATAAATCAAAAAATACCGGATCGGTAGCGTAATCCTCGGCAATTTCTTTACATACCATAATTGTAACTTTCTCTTCCCATAAATACTTTTCGCAGACATCATTACTGCGAGAGCTCAGTAAAGTTGGTGTAAAATAAATATACTTTCCACTTCCAAGATCACTACAAAATACTGACATGTTAAAAGGTTCATCAAAGAGTTGCAAACTTTTACTCGCATTTGCAGCTATACCAGACATATTGAATTCAAATTGATACCAGTCCATTGGTGTTTTGTTTGATTCATTGTACCACATAATTCTGTAACCATTTTGCAAGCTCTCCTTGACAGACGAAAAAATTGATCTATCTTCAGTGCTAATTAAACCAACCCCTATCTGATTTTCATATAAACTGCTGACGAGCAATACAAACCAAATTAAGCACATATAAAAGTATTTATTACATCGTTCAAGATTTGTCAAGCCCTGTCTAGTAAATATGCGGATTTGATTAAACAATTTGCAAGTAAATGTGGTCCGAGAATGGCGCACTAAAAGAGCTCCGGCAAATACAGTACAAATTGCAAACCACACTTCCCAGTTTAATCCCGCAGTCCATATGAGAATCATGGATGAAGTGTGTTTCAAAAATTTATCCTTGCAATATACAGGTCTATGTGACAATGTGGAAACAAATATGGATCTTGCCAAAGTTTCCTTCCTACGTTTCCAGAAATTGCTGGTCCATTGATTAGTTACTAAGGATTGTTTCAAGTAATAATTTCTATGCCAGTTGTCTTCTTTAAATTGTTTATCCTCTAGTTTATCAAGCTTGTTTAAAATTATAAAAGAGACATTATGCAAATCAGAAAGGGTAATCGTGATCATGAGATCGGAATAGCCCTTCTTTTGAACGACAAGGTTTCTACATGTGTATGGATCATTGTAGTGTTCAAAATAATTCTCCTGTGGAACGTAAACTAGGGCTGGTACGTTTAAGCCATTCATACTCCAAAATAGTTGGTGGTGAAAATTAACTGGAGAAAAGTGTTTCAGTAGGTTTTCGTCAAGAAACCTTTTTTTAAATTCTCTTGCTTCCGAAATAAGTTGAATGATAGGACGTTCATTCTTGTGATAAGGTAGCCAAACTAAAAATTTTGTTGTAGGATAAATCCATAGTTCTTTTTTTCTCTTCTGTGAAAATAATGCATTTTTTTCAGAATGTTTTATAATCACAATAATTGTGTTAAACGGAGATAAAGATGGTAACCCACTATTCCACAAAGCCTGTTTGATATACTTTGAGTTATATTTTGTGAAAACTATATTGAACGGCTGCACATATCGTCGTACAGAGGAATTCATCTGATTTTCAGACAAATCTGTAAAGTACATTTTAGCTGTGGTGTCTTTGGTCGGGTTTATAATACAAGTATCAACATCGTAAAAGATTGCAAGGTATTTTTCGGGTTGGGCTGCAAATATTGGTGTGATGTATTTACTGAGTATTTGAACATCATCACAAGTCAATGCTTCACAGAAGGTTATGAAACCACAAATTAAAATAAATTGGACAGGTGTTCCAATTTTACTAAATAAGCTAATTCCCATTTCTAGTAAACTATTATGCTTGAAGATAATCATTTTCAAAATTTTCGCAAGCCCAACAATGAGTACTGTAGAGGTTTGAATCTCAAGACAGCTAAACTTTTCTAGTGGTTTCTGTTTATACTGCAATGAAGCTAGTTGCTGCACGGTTAACACAAAAATGAGGACACAATATTCCCAAACAAACCTAGCTCAATAAATGGGCTTCAAATGTTTAAATGAAATAGAGCTTGGTAGCCCGCTGAGGTAAAATCGACTTAATTTTGATTGGGATGGAAAAGAGGTTGCAAATTATTACTTTTTGGTTTGGTTAAGAAGACAAAGCGAATGTATGTTTCTCAAATGATTGCTAAACTTCAACATCCCAGAAAGTAATTTGGATTTAGTAAAGTAATTGAATTTTGTAAGTATCCAACTATACTTTTGACTGTGGACTTGCTTGACGTGAAAAAACTTTTTATCAATGATAATCCGAACACTTAAGATTAAGTGGTAAAAGAGCTTTCTTCACTTTCACCGGATCATTGATTGACGAGTTGTCTATATTCACTCTGGCAACAAGTCTTTTAATAAGCTAAAGGATGTTATCGCGGATGAAATTGGGTATTTAAAACTTTATCCAATATTTATTGGATGGGTTTGTCTGTGTTTGCTTTCATTTTTTTGCTGTTTGCTAGAAAGATAATTAGACTTTTTACAATTTAAATTTAGCTTAGCTTGGTTGAAGCTTGTAACTAATATAGTATATCTTAAAAACCACGGCAGTTCAGTACTACAAAAGCTTAAATGTAGGTATTTTAGTGGATGAAAAATAATAAATAAACAGAGGGATAGTTTAATGCAAGATTTTTCATAATCATACTTGGGTAATTTACCAGTCTACATAAATTGCACTGATTTTCTCAAAATGAAACAATATTATTGAAACTAATGTGAGAATATTACTGAATCATTTGTTGCCTTGTAATCGAGAGAGAAAAACGATTTAATATTTATGGAAATACCCTCATATTCTCGCTGCAGAAAATCTCATCTCAAGGTGATTTAATCTTTTAATTGTATATTTTAATGTTTGGTTTCATAGATTTGGTTCGTAATTAATAAAATGACGCAAAATTTCACATGACGCAAAGTTTATTGGTCTGCCATGATCAGGGGATTTTTTTACTTACTCTTACATTATTCTTTTGTCGAAATTTAACATTAAATTGAAAACCACTGAAAAAGAAGAAAAACTATCTCATTTTAGCAGTCACTCTTCTCGTTCCTGAATGCCGCTTTCAAAATAGAGCTCATTGTAGGTTTGAGGATTATTTATTTACTATTTAAATCTGGTTTACTGTTTTTTAAATACTTTTTTAGCTCTAAAATGTTACTAGTGTGATCAAGAAGCCCGAAAGCCTTGAAGTGAACAGAAAATCATAGAATAAGAGACTACTCAAAAAACTTGTTATGGTGACACTTACAGACAAAACGCCGAGTAGAAAGGTTGCAGGTACGACGGCACCATTAAATGTAATGTAATAAGACTCTGGGGTAAAATAATGAATAACTGCAACTGCAACACAGATTTGTGCAATAAATAAAACAACAACATTTTTTTTACTTTATTAGCTGAAAACAATTGCAAAGCAAATCTTTATGTAATTATGAAATTCATAAAATGTAATAAAATAAAAACTATTATAGATTCTCTTAGAATCGGAAATTCTATAGTTATTGTAAATATTTTGTCTGTCATCGGTTCAATATACTGATAACTATAAAAAATATGACAGTTTATACCCATAAAAAATTATGTGATCCACTTAAAGCTACCGCTACCGAGAAACGAATCCATACCACAACTCTTATATTACAATAATTACTACAAAACAATTTTCCAATTATACATTGACAAGTATTACTTACTACTATAAGTAAATGAAAAATTTAATGATTCACCTAATTGCTTTTACTCAAGCTCCAAGCTTTTGGCGTATTGAAGTTAGTCAGAGAAAAATACGTAGGTATTCACTGTTCAAAAACAAGCCAGCCAGAATCCACTTATGTGAAATATCTCATCCATATAGAGCTAAGAGCTACATTGATCTAGGTTTGTCACTATGGATATAGAGCGCTATAATGTTTGGTTAACCTTGAATCAATAAGAATCAATTAATTACTTATTCAATCACCACCTTGTATTTCGGATACATAATATGATATTTAATATTGTCAGTAATAAATATTTCAGCAATTTTAGGCTCTATACGAATAACCATAATTTTGAATCTGTTGCAAAAAAATTCTTAAAATTCTAATCGTGAGCACGTAACCCGCTTTTATATTGATACATAACCATCTTATTCCCTTGAGTAAAGTTATAGCTTTTCAGATTCAATTATAGGAGCAGAACAAGAAAAGAAGAATTAGAAAAATATTCAGCAAAAATACAACATTCATATTTCCATTCCTAAATGACATTGGCTTCGACTCCTCCCTTATAGATTCAAGAGCAACTTTAGTTTCTCACGAGATCACTCTGTCCACCCAATTAGTCCATACCAACCGGAGTCCAGCTTCCGATAGTGATCCAAATCCAGGCAGCATTTTGGTGTCAAATGAAGGAATATTATTGATTCGCCATTGTTTCAATGTTGTCAACAGCTCGTCTTTGCCCAATGACAAAAATTTTAATTTGGATGTACCCTCAAGCCCTTCGTCTTCCTGCATTAATACCTTTTTTACTTTTACATAAAACTTTTGTACGGCATCGTAGGTATCTATATATACTTCATTTGAACATTTTGAAATCTTCTTTACAAAATCTGAAAGTACTTTTGTAACGAATCTTGCTTACACAACAAACCATAAGTGGAATCCGAAATGGATTCAGATTATCCTCATTTTGCAAGAGAATTGCTCATAGCTCCGACGAGTCCTTCCTTCCCACTGCAGTAATGCTTTTGAAGCGAAAGCGGATGGTTTTCGAGAGCTGAAGAATGTGAAGTGCTTGTCCTTAGGATGTTTGCGGATGCGGTGAGAGATAACGACAAAATCTGGTATGTAATTTGAGGCTCGGAAATTGCTCAGGATGGAGTAAGCCCAAGTTTAGAAACGCCCACCAACTACTGTGAAGCTCTCGCTATGAAAAACGCATTAACGGATGCAAGCAGGCACTGGAGCCATTTGGAAGCGCAAGGAACTAGATCAGTGGTTGGTGACATTATTGAGATGTCCATTTTTCGTTTCGACTTGTACCTTCTCCGGCCCATGCAGTTTTCAATTTTTTGGAAAAGAAAGTTGTCAGATGTAGTAGTGTTGAGACTGTAAGTTGTATGGCACAACTGGGAAAAATCCAACTGTTTTATTTTCTGATTTAATGTACATTTTCGTCTATGAGGAATATTTAATCATTCTAAATATATATGTTAGCCTTGTTTCACGATGTAAGCTTAATTCAATTTTTCCCAAGATGCTGACTTTTTCCCCAGTAAGTGTAGCACCCTTAGCAAAAACTCCGTCCTCAAACCTCAAACCATGTCCCAAGAAATCTGCATCATAATCTTCAAGTTGCAACGCTCTATGCATGACCTTTGGGAATGGCTTTGAACTACGCCAAAAACCCCCGTCATTCATTATCTGTTTTACTCAACCTAATATTGGTGAAGATATGTCGTATCTCCAATCCCAAGTTGATCCACAAATTCCGTTTGAATCTAGAAGTAGTTTGGCTTTTTAAATATTATAAGTTGGCCTGAGCACGAAAATCATGTTTGTGACTTTGTGAGTATCATCTGTAAGACCGTCGATTCTGCTTTATTATAATAACTCAACACCATCAGACCCCAACTTATGATCTTAATGACATAATTTCAAATTGTGTAAATTGGCCAGAGAAGAAAGTGTTATTTTTGCAAATGTTGATTTATACATAAAAAGTTTTAACGTAGGGCTCCAAGGGGTCATAAAGTTTCAAAACGCAGGACTTCCATTATATTTCACATTATAACGTCACTAATTTTGCAAAAATCTTTTTATGGATAAACTACAGCACAAACAACTGTTGATAATTTTCAAACCTTCAGATAATCCACATTTGAACTACTGGTCAATCGTAATTTAATCAATATTTCCTACATACTCATTATAACAGCATATTCAAAAGATAATTAAAAACACGCCAAACAATATCATCAAGATTGTCTTTAAAACAATCTTTTGTAATTTGAATTGGTTTTCTAATTATTTTTCCAGTAATGAAGGAAATTGCACGCTACATAAATGATTGATAACACCCACAGTTATGGCTGCGGTATGCTGGCACGGCACGGCTGGCTAGTGGCCGTATCGTTTTTAAGAGATGTTGCTACCGCTACCAAAAAATCTTATATTCCTTTTAATGAAATACCTCTACTACAAGAACTCAGTTTTTACGTGGAATACTTAAATATATTATACCACATGCAATACTACCTAGATGTTTGACCCGAAATCGATCGAGACAAATGTTTTCCAATAGATTTTACCATGGGAAAAATGATGGCGAAATCCGTTTTTCCGAATGGGCTTTAGTTGAATTGTTATTTAAAAACTAATTATTTTTGTTACCATGGTGAGGTCCTATTAATATACTGATAATTTAAATGTCAAACTTTTTTATTGCATAAATGTAACTGGATTTCAGGATCAATTTAACAACTGCTATTATATATGTAGCTAACATCATTTAAAAACCAATTAATATTCCCTTAAAACCCAAAATGCTACCGCTACATCAATGTTTGTCGTTTAATATACCGCTTACCGTAAAAAATATGGCAGTCCCATGAAAAACCATGCTTAACCAAAACGCTACCGTTACAATGAAATGATGCCAACACAACTCTGATATTAACTTCCTCAAAACAATTGTCCAATCTTACATTTGTTATTATTAATTACTACTATAAATTAATGGAAAATTTAATGACTCACCTAATTGCTTTAACTCAAGCTCCAACCTTTCAAATTACTTTTGGGTTATTAAACTTTGTCAAGTATATGAGAAAAATACGTAGACATTCAATCCTCAAAAACAAGCCATCCAAAACCCACTTATGTCAAAAATCCTTTCCATAAAGCTCAGAATTCCTGTGGATAATAAGCACAATTTACCTTTAAATAATTATAAAGCGAATTTATATTATTCAAATTATAATTGCAGGTTTTTTGATAACTTATGTGTGACAAAATTCATGATCAGTGTGCTGTCAGACTAAATTGCATTTGAAAAGTCCATGTATGGAGCTAGTTTTGTTCGTAGATATAGTGCGCCCTAATTATTGGTTAATTGTATATCAGCTAATTTTATTTTAATATTAACAAACCAACTACAAAAGTTCTTGAGCATCATATTTAGTGTTTGGTTTGTTAGACTCGATATAAATATTGAAAATGAATACCTTCAAACACACTAGGTTACGAAAAAATGGAATTATGTTGTTTCGTAAAATTCCATTGCCTGTTCAATATATTTTAATTTGTGGTTTCCTAACTTTCTCCGACGCATTGACTTGTGACGATGTTCAAATACTCAATAAATATGTCAATCCAATATTTGCAACCCAACCTGAAAAATACTTTGCCATTTTTTACGACGTAGATCCATGCATTATAATCCAAGGCGACGAAACCACTGCTAAAATGTATTTTAAAGATTTGACGGAAAATCCTGTGAAATCATCGCTACAGCGATATGTGCAACCATTCAATATTTTTATTACAACATGGAACTCAAAGTTTGTGGGTGAGGTTTTGTGGAATCATGGGGTGACGCCGTATTCCCCGTTTACTGCTTTATTTGTGATTAGAAAACATTCTGAAAAACATGCCCCATTTTCACCAGACATTAACAGTGAACTAATAATTTACCCAATAGCAAAATTTGTAATTTGGCTACCTGATTCCCAACTCAAACAACCAATCCTGAAACTTGTTTCGTCTGTAAGGTCAAAATTTATAAAAAGATTTCTCAATGAAAAAGTTTTGAAAGACTTTTCTCCAGCTAAATTTCACAACACAATGTTTTGGAATATGAATGGCTTAAATGTTCCAGCCCTAGTGTACGTTCCAAGTGATGACTATTTTGAAAAATACAAAGATCCGTTCGCGTGTAGAGACCTTGTTGCAAATTACGGGTTCTCTTTTTATTGCCATTCTGATCTCATGATCACGATAACTCTCTCTGATGTTCATAACGTCTCTTTTGAAATCTTAAACAAGAACGATCCGCAAGCTAGTAAGAATTTTAATGTAGCTAACGGACATCGTAATTATTACAAAAAGCAATCCCTTCTCACATGGAACTGGGGTAGTGATATCTGGAAAGATGGAAGCTTTTATGTGGCAAGACACGTTTTTTCTCATATAGGGTCAGAGAGACCTGTATATTGCAAGGATAAATTTTTTAAAGACTACACTTCATCCATGATACAAATATGGACAGCTGGTTTTAACTGGGAAGTGTGGGTTGCAATGTTGACTGTGTTTGCCGCAGCTCTTTTAGTGCGCCATTCTCGGATCACATTTACTTGCAGGCTGTTTAATCAATTCCGCATATTTACCAGACAGGGTTTGACAAATCTGGAGCAGGCAAATAAATACTTTGTTTGCATTTGT